>JAMPIV010010218.1:27500-235000 GCA_024509875.1 Oreohelix idahoensis | reverse complement strand
GTTAGTTCGAGACCACTAATTCAAATAAGCTTGATAAAGCGACAGTACGTTGAAGCCAGCTCACAATTTTGCTAAAATAAAAGCCTGGAACATAGGCAGAACGGAATTTGTGCCAGTTTGTGCCAGAATTCATTGCTAATCAACGTATCTGTGTTTATTTCCATGAAATTGTGGGACAGTGGTCTTGATGGTAGTGAGCAGCATCTGGTCAGAGATTTGCTGAATCCAGAGTCGGACAGCATACTCCTTGGTCTTTTTAGCTATCAGTGAGGTGTCTCCTGAGCCCAGAGGAGAATTCGAGCAGAGGAGTCCTTTCCTGCCGCCATCACGCCAGATAAGCGAATTGGCCAGCTGAGCTCAACATTATGTCCCCTCATCTTGAAATAACTTTATAAAAATACCATTCAGAGGGGAATTTACTTGTCTTAAAATCAGGAACTGTGAACATCTCCAATAATAGTCCCTAAAGACAAACTATTGAAGTCATGATGACAAATACCAACAGAGCTTGAACAAAACAAAACCAGTATTACCTCATTTTACTACTACACACTGACACACATAGAACATTTGTAATAATATATGTCACTACAATATTCATATTAAATACATTCTGTACATAACTTGTAATTTAAATTGATTGTGATTCCTGGTTCCCTTGTAGTTGAATCAGGACACATATTCATTCATGCCAGTAATGAATACATATTGTTATTTTGAAAGTTTATCAGTGACTCTTTTAAGATATCTTTGTAGAGTGTTATATGTATGTGAGTGTCACAGTGTTGTCAAGAGTAGTGGATTAAATTAAATTGTTTATCTGTCTGTTGTTGTGACTTACACTTCACCATACACATACCCTAGACACATAACGTAGCATCACACTATTCCAGAATAATTCTGACTGAGATATATAGATATATGTGGTAGCAAGTAAGGTTATCTAGAATACACTACTCTTAATAGATATAGATACCTTCACAGCTGATCTCAGTCAGTACACTAAGTCCCCTATAAATATTTATAACATCCCACTTCACCACATATATTGGGGTCTCGCTCTTGGGATTTTGAATCTTTAACTATTAAAAATATTGGGGGGTAATTCACTTCAGGGAATATAAGAATTAAAAGGTATCCTTGGGTGGAATTAAATAAGGTTGAGCTCACGGTGCCTGTGTTGTCCATTAGAGATTGAATTGTTGGTTAGACATTGTATAAATTTACATAATAGACAATGGCGGACCTGGCCAAATTTCGATCTGCTGCGGTTCAGACTGCAAAAGAGTTAGGATTAGATGGGCAAGTTATGGTTGCCTATGTCACAACGGAATGTGACAAATTTATTGAACGCGAAGAAAGAAGATTAGAAAAAGAAGCCGAAAGAAAGTTAGAGGCTGAAAGGGAAATTAAGAAGTTACAATTTGAAGCTGAGGCTGAGACTAAGAGGTTGCAAGCTGAGGCTGAGACTAAGAGGTTGCAGATTGAGGCTGACAAAGAGGCTAAGAAATTGGAAGCAGAGGGAGAAGACAAAAGATTGGCTGCAGAGGGGGAGGAGGGGAAATTGGCTGCAGAAAGAGAAGAGAAGAGATTAGCTGCAGAGAGGGAAGCAGAAAAGGAGGAGAAGAGATTACAAAGGGAACATGAGTTACGACTAAGGGAGTTTGAGTTTCAAGGCCATGCTCCTGAAAATGGTGCCAGTCCCTTTGCCTCTGATGCTACGGTTACTCAGGGAGCCTCAATCTCAGCTATGAACTTTCATTTAGATCATTTTGTTGAGAAAGACGATGATATTGAGAGCTATATAAATAGGTACGAACTATTAGCTACCACGTATGGGTTAGAGAGAGAAAGGTGGAGCTTAAAGTTATCTCAGGGACTTCGTGGGGCAGCTTATGAAGTTTTTGCAAAAATGAGCAGAGGTGATCAGGAAAATTATGACATGCTAAAGCAGGCTCTTTTGTTAAGGTATGAAAAGAATGCAGAGTTTTACAGGAAAAAAATTTAGGAATGCTAAACTACTGTCAGGTGAAACCTATCACCAGTTCTCTGCACGAATAGAGACATACTTGGAGAAATGGACTTCTCTGGGGAAAACCCAAGATCTTAAGGAAATGGTCCTTATAGAGCAACTAAGAGAGTCCATGGCTCCAGACCTGAGAAAGTTTCTCATGGAACAAGGTGCAGAGAGGCTGGGTGAGTTGCTAAATGTTGCTGAAAGGTATCAAGCAGCTCAAGCAGAGGTAACAGGTAATAAAAAGAAACAGGTGGATAACTTTAGGGCACCACAGAACTTTAATAAATTTGATCCTAAGGATCAAAATAAAGGTAAGCACCAATTTGATAGGCCACGGTATGACAATAAAAATAAATTCCCACAATTCGATGAAAGGAAATATGATGAAAGAAAATCTTTCAACCAAGGAAAAAGGTGGTGTAAAAATTGTAAGATGAACAATCATGACACTGACCATTGTAGAAGGAAACCTCCTCATTTTGCTGCTATGACATCGGGGAAAAAAAAGGAAAAGAAGGGCAAACCTGAAGAATTACAGGAACCATACCACCCCCCAGTGTGTGAAGATGTCATTTGTAATGGTGTCACTATAAGATGTTTATATGATACCGGTTTAGATTACGATTCCGTTGTGAGTTCTCACCTGGTGCAGGCCGATCAATACACCACAGAAACAGTGGAGATTCAAACTGCAACCAAGGATGTAGCTACCATGACACTTCCCGTCGCCCGAATAAAAGTGAAAACGCGATATGTGGAAGGAATCATAAAAGCAGCAGTGATAAATGAGCCAATCTACCCTCTAATATTGGGGTGTAGATATGTCTTCTTGGGGAATCCCAAGAGACCTGTGATATTGGCAACAGTGCAGACCAGATCACAGACAAAGAAGGAGGAGGATAATCCAATAAATACTCACCCAGATGAGATGAGGAAGGCACAGGCTGAGGACAAAACACTCAAGCCATGTTTCAAGAAGTTGCCCAAATCTCATACACCTCCAGGCAAGGGAGAGTTTTTATATGAAGAACAAATTGATATATAGGAAGGCTGGATCTGAATCCAATGGTCACGGACAGCTGGTCCTTCCCACTTCATATAGGACTAAAGTGTTGGAACTAGGGCATGCGATTCCCTTCAGTGGTCATATGGGAATCAGCGCAACAGGACAGCGAATAGCTTGTCACTATTTCTGGCCAGGAATAACTGAAGATATCAAACGATATGTAAAATCCTGTCCAGAGTGCCAACGAGTAGCACCTAAACATTGGACTGCACCAGCAACTCTGGGGGAAATGCCCATAGTGGGAACACCCTTTGAGAGAGTTGCCGTGGATCTTGTGGGACCTCTCACCCGAACCAAGAGAAGGAACAGCTACATTCTGACTCTGGTGGACACTTGTTCTATGTGGGGAGAGGCAGTAGCCCTGTCATCGATTGATTCTAAACATGTGGCAGAGGCATTGCTCACAATTTTCACAAGGTTAGGCTTTCCCAATCAAATCTTGACTGATAATGGCTCTCAGTTCAAGGGGAAACTAACTGAAGAAGTTTTCAGGATCTTTCAGGCCAAACACTTCCATTGTAGTGTGTATCATCCCCAAGGGAACGGCCAAGTGGAAAGATTTAACGGCACATTAATGTCGATCCTGAGAAAGTTGGCACACGAAAAACCAGATACATGGGACCAGTACCTGCACGCCGCCCTCTTTGCTTATCGGGAGGTACCCCATAGTTCAACCGGTATGGCCCCGGCAACATTATTGTTTGGAAGGCCAATAAAAGGTCCACTTGAAGCTATGTTTAGAACGTGGACTGATGAAAAGGCAGAGGAAAACATTACATCTTCATACCAATATGTGAATGAGCTGACCACTCGGTTAAAAACTGGCTGGAAACTTGCCAATGAAAATTTGAAACAAGCCAGGAAGAAACATGCTGCCTATTATAACAGGAAGGCGAAAGACAGAAATTTGGCTGTGGGAGAGAAGGTACTGCTTCTTTTGCCCGGGAGTCAGAATAAGTTACAAATTGGATGGCAGGGTCCATATACAGTTCTAGAGAAGGTGTCTAGAACAAATTATAAGATAGATAAGAAGGGGAAAGAAAAAATCTATCATGTGAATCTCCTGAAGAAATATTTGGAAAGAGAACATCAGGAAGAGACACACTTGTTGACCTTGTCCATCGCCATGGAGATGAAAAAGGAACCACTTTCATCATTTGAATATCCATTACACCCCTGTGAGACAGCAGCACAGGTGAAAATCAGTACACATTTAACGAAAACTCAGAAAGAGAGAGTGCAACAGGTTCTAAATAATCATGCAGAGGTGTTAACAGACCGACCAGGGCATACAAACCTATTGGAATATGATATGAAACTAATAGACTCCACACCTGTCTGTATGAAACCATATTCGATTCCGTTTGCTAAGGAAAAAGCTTTGAAGGAAGAGATAGACTATCTGTTGAAGGAAGGAATTATTTCGCACAGTGAGTCTTCGTATAGTTCCGGTGTTGTACTCTTAAGGAAGCCCTCTGGAGAACATAGACTCTGTATAGATTACAGGAGACTGAATGCTATTACAGAAGGACAGGTGGATCCATTGCCGGATACAAATCAGCTGTTTGCCAGACTAAATAAAGCTAAATATTTCTCAAAAGTGGATCTGAGTAAAGGATACTATCAGATTCCAGTAAAGCCTGAGGTTAGACCATACCTAGCTTTTAGTACCTCAGAAGGACACTATGAGTTTAATAGATTGCCATTTGGATTGAAGAATGCGCCTAGTGTCTTCTCTAGAATGATGAGAAAATTATTGGATCCTCTGAATAATCCCTGTATAACAAATTTTATGGATGATATCCTTATAGCAACAGAAACATTTGAGGAACACATTGACTCTCTGAACATGCTGTTTGATCGACTTAGGGAGGCAAATTTAACAGCCCGACCAACCAAATGTGGCGTTGGATGTAAAGAATTGGAATTTTTGGGACACACAGTTTATCAGGGAAACATGACCCCTGACCCAAAGAATTTAGAGAAACTACAGAAAGCCCCGAGACCACAAACCAAGAAGGACGTGAGATCCTTTGTCTCATTATGTGGTTTCTACCAGAAGTATATCAAAAACTTTAATTCCATATGTGCACCTTTAACGGAATTGACACGTAAAGGACTTCCAGATCGCATTACATGGACACCACAATGTGAAATGACTTACCAAGAATTGAAGGAAAAGCTCACAAGTAAACCCATTTTGAAATTACCTGACTTAAGTCAAGAATTCATAGTAAGGACGGATGCAAGTAATATTGGGCTAGGTGCAACTTTACTACAGAAATCAGATGCATTGGATGGGGAATTAAGCCCAGTGGCATATGCTAGCAGAAAGTTGAATAAAGCTGAAATCAACTACTCAACTAGCGAAAAAAGAATGTCTTGCAGTAATATGGGCAATAAAGAAATTCAATATTTATCTATATGGGAAGGCATTTAAGTTGCAAACTGACCACAAACCTTTATCGTTTTTAGCACAGGCTAAGCATGAGAACTCTAGGTTACTCCGATGGTCTTTGCTTCTGGCTCCATATAATTTTAGCATTGAATATATATCTGGAAAAACCAATCTGGGAGCGGATTTTTTAAGCCGCCATCCGTGTGATGATAATCACCGTAAACCCCAGAAATAATAATAAATTTCTCTATGTGTATATAGAATAAAGGACTGACATATAATGTCTGTTTTAAGAGGGGAGGTGTCATGAAATATTCTAATCCACATATATAAATTATTAGGTAAATATAAAGCCTAACAAATAAAATTAATAAAGAGAAGAGCAATGGTAAAATGACAGTGCTGTCACAAAGAATGTACTCGAAATCCCCCTTGTTTTCTGCTTCGTCTGCAAATTGTAACGCTTTCACGTTGATAGTAAAGCTTACTGTATTATTACCCGCCTTCTTCAATGAAACGTGTGCTGTATTTCTTGGAAAAGCATTGAGACGTACTGCGTAATGACCTAAATTAACCCTAACATTAATTATACTGCGTTACCAAAACGAACGAACAGATGGACTAAAGGGATAAAAAGAGAAGGGAGAGGCAGAAAGCCGAACACTAAACCCGCTTCGCGCGATACACAATTACTACCATCACGCGTGTAAGTCTACATGCACTAATTTTTTTTCAGACGGACAGTGATAAAATACACTACCCTTTCCCAGAGTTAGGTTTATAAATCATAACAGACTCTTATTAGAAAAGACAACATTATATGGGTTTACGTTTGAACACATAACAGTACCCAGACAGCACATCTCCTAAACAGGAGATAGAAGAAATTGCATATTTTGAACGCAGCCACGTAGCTCCTTTAAATTAGTATTTTTGGGTTCCTTAGGGTTTGCTGACAAATAATATGTAAAACGTTACGCAAATAGTCCAGGAATTAATAAATTATACCCAAAATAAAATATTGGGGGTGCCTGACAGCATAAAATCATTTCTGCTCATAAAATTTTTTTTATAACGTGTTTGAAAAAAAATTACGTTACAGAAATAGCCTACCATGTAAACTCCAAATTGATTGGAGCGCAACAAATGAAAGCCTAACCACGATTGGTCGGGCTATAAATACTATCTTGGTTGTTAGGGGAGACGGGAAAAGATAACATTTTTTTCAAACACTTGTCGAAACGTGGCTCATTGGCCAGTCTCGCTGATATACACACTTGGGAGCGTTAGTTCGAGACCACTAATTCAAATAAGCTTGATAAAGCGACAGTACGTTGAAGCCAGCTCACATTTTTGCTAAAATAAAAGCCTGGAACATAGGCAGAACGGAATTTGTGCCAGTTTGTGCCAGAATTCATTGCTAATCAACGTATCTGTGTTTATTTCCATGAAATTGTGGGACAGTGGTCTTGATGGTAGTGAGCAGCATCTGGTCAGAGATTTGCTGAATCCAGAGTCGGACAGCATACTCCTTGGTCTTTTTAGCTATCAGTGAGGTGTCTCCTGAGCCCAGAGGAGAATTCGAGCAGAGGAGTCCTTTCCTGCCGCCATCACGCCAGATAAGCGAATTGGCCAGCTGAGCTCAACATTATGTCCCCTCATCTTGAAATAACTTTATAAAAAATACCATTCAGAGGGGAATTTACTTGTCTTAAAATCAGGAACTGTGAACATCTCCAATAATAGTCCCTAAAGACAAACTATTGAAGTCATGATGACAAATACCAACAGAGCTTGAACAAAACAAAACCAGTATTACCTCATTTTACTACTACACAACTGACACACATAGAACATTTGTAATAATATATGTCACTACAATATTCATATTAAATACATTCTGTACATAACTTGTAATTTAAATTGATTGTGATTCCTGGTTCCCTTGTAGTTGAATCAGGACACATATTCATTCATGCCAGTAATGAATACATATTGTTATTCGAAAGTTTATCAGTGACTCTTTTAAGATATCTTTGTAGAGTGTTATATGTATGTGAGTGTCACAGTGTTGTCAAGAGTAGTGGATTACATTAAATTGTTTATCTGTCTGTTGTTGTGACTTACACTTCTTCATACACATACCCTAGACACATAACGTAGCATCACACTATTCCAGAATAATTCTGACTGAGATAAAGAGATATGTGGTAGCAAGTAAGGTTATCTATAATACACTACTTTTAATAGATATAGATACCTTCACAGCTGATCTCAGTCAGTACACTAAGTCCCTATAAATATTTATAACATCCCACTTCACCACAATTATAAATGTGGTATATTGTGTGATTGATCACCCGTTTGCCAGTCACTTCGATTACGGAAACAACAGCAGATGGATTGATTTGCCATTGCCCTAAAGACGCCAATAGGCGTGATGGGAAACAATGGCAAAGAAAACCTATCTGCTGTTGCCCTAAGACGCCACTAGGCGTAATGGCCACTGACTGCTTTGACGGTCGGTGGCTAAGGACGGAAGAAGAAGAAGAATATTGTGTGATTCCTTCGTTTTAGATGTTAAGCCGATGTTAGCCCTGAAATAGGCTGGTCCGGAGATGGACCCCTAGTCGTGATGTCTGTAAACTATCAAGATTATATTCTGGATCGTGAAATCAAGTCACGGCCGCGGTTGGGAATTATTGACGTTCCATATATACTATTGGACAAAAGTTAAGGGCCGCCATTCAGTTTAGACAAGGTTTATATAATTCTTCGTGAGCAGGGTCGATTTTCCAAATGTCCGGTAGCTTGAAATCTCTCAAGAAGTCTCTGAATGGTAGAGTGGGACACTGCTAAATGTCTTGCAACATGACGAACCGATTGACCATCCTGAATCCATGCCATGGCTCGACCACGGTCTACAGTGCTGAGACTTCTCCTTGGTGGCATGGCTAATGCAGTGATCATTTCGACCACTTGTCATACTGATTTATTGCATACCAACGGTGAACACTCTTTACCGATGATCATTTTCCACGTGCATTCAAATTCAACTCATTTTTTCACCTTTTGAACTAGTGGGGCGTGTTGCAAAAACCACGAGTTTTTGCAGCAACAATGGCAATTTTCACGTGCGGGTTTAAGTGACCCAGTTTTTGGACATTTAAAAATAATTAACCTAGTGCACACAGAAATGTATACACATTTCTCTGAGCTCAGTTTTAATGCCATTTTCACTTGTCTTTACAGTTTGTCAATCAATTATATAAACCTTGTCTAAACTGAATGGCGGCCCTTAACTTTTGTCCAGTAGTATAATTTAATCAATTTGATCAAGTTGTTATCGTTGAGTTGTTTTTGACCTTAGACATCCAGCCAGTTGAATTGAAGTCACAACATTAACACACAGACAAAGTTGGAGAGGCAGTTAGGGATTTCAGAATAAGAACACAAGAGATAGAAGGAGCTTTCATTGCACTGGGAAACATATGGAGATCAGGAGAAATCTAATCCAATACAGTTATCATAATCTTCAACTCCAAAGTCAAGTCAGTCCTATTGTATGGCTCTGAAACATGGAGACGACTGTGAACTTCATCCTGGGGACAGTCCTGCAGATTTAGCATGACCAACAAACTGAACGTAGAAGAAGTAAGAGAGGACATTGCAACCAAGATGAAGTGGGTTCGGTTCTCATTGCAGATGAAATAATTTACAAAAAATAAAACAAAAATAAAAAAGGAGTTGTGACCTAAGTGGCGCACCCTAGCCCATAGTGTTAAGGATGTCAGACGAGTTAAACGAGAACAGGTGATGCGTCTTACCTGAACAAAGGGACACATAGAATAGCATACGTTACGGCCACAAGGCTGTCGTCAGGGAAAGACGAACGAAAGCAGAAGAGAAAGAAATGTAGAACTAAGTTAAACACATAGAAAAATACTTTTTAAAAAAGATACGATCGTAAGGAACGTTCGATTGGCAGAGTGGTTAGAGCGCTGATCTCTCGCAGCTGAGGTGTATGGTTCTATTCACGGAATCGGTACGCTCCAGTCTACCTAGCTGTATATAGGTACCTGACTTTGGTTTTGAATTAGGGAAAGAAAAGATAGTGAGGAAGGGAGCTGGCCACCCCACATCTCAGTGCTGGACCTAGTATAGTGAAGTCTCTAACACCTCACTCCCCTACGGCAATACTAGCTATGGGACTACCTTTAACTTACGGTCCGTAAATGGAAGCAGCTAGAGATCCAGTCATAAAATTCAGTGTGAAAATGGCAACTCAATTCGGCCCGGCTAAGACGTGGCGCACCGTAATACAATTAAAAAATAGAAGCGACAAAGCGCTAATGGGGACAGAGTCGAATGAATAAAATTGTAATAGAAATCACGAAACAGATAAACCGAAAAAAAAAAAAAAAATTAAAGAAGGATGTCAAACGGGCTGAAACACTCGTCTGCTTCTTCTTTGTCAACTTCGGAAACACTCGTCTGCTTCTTCTTTGTCAACTTCATATAAGTTCAAAGACAGCAGTGATCAGTTTGAGGATGTTGACATCAGTGTCCGGCAGAATAACCAGGTCGGGAGTATTTTGGGATCCCTTAAGGTGCAGGCGCAATACCCACCGACGAGTGGACCATGTTCTGGCTAGCAAACTCACATCCCAGGCATGGGTTAAATTCCGGGTAGATGAAGCTCGTAAGCCTTGGATGGCAGTTCATCTAGTAGAAGGAAAACTCTGATTTTAAACCACCTGCTGCCTTGCAGGTAGGCTGGGGACAGTCAAGGGCTAAGGAAGGTGACCCTACTGAAATTCCTGTTGAAATCGGAGGCACTGGGCTACATGCTTACCGAAACAGTTCAACGTAATTCGCTTAGTGAAAACGCTCGTCTAACGGCGGACTACCTCTGATGATCAGATTTCCCCTGTCGTATTACTATGTATAGAGTTGCTGTAATTTCGTGCTGCTTCTTTATATATTTATTTTACTTCATGCTTCTCTTTTTTGCGGGGAGGGTTGGGTTGGAAAAGACAAGAGTGTTCTATTCTTCATTAATCCCATATCAGAAGCTACGTGCAAGGAAAATAAGTTATATTTAGTTTTGTTTGTCTATCTCTGCAGCTTTCTTATTTTTTGTCCTAAGGTAGATTTCGAGAAATTGACTTCAAACTATCTTCATATTCCTGTTTACCTCGTTTATCGCCGGACTAGATAGCAATAACCCGCACTATTATCAGGCAAGATAACAATACCTCGCTTTATTGACATTTTCCATAACGATATCTCACACGGCGGAATTGAGACACAGCGAGAAATTCCGCGGTACGGAGATTAGAATAATGCAGACGTTGACCGTGAAATTGCTCAAAATCATGCGTATTCAGTGGTTCTCAATTCGTTGTCCCGGAGCCTTTAGAATGCACACCGCTGTGTAGCTAGTGGTCCGAACAAAGCTGCTTGAGTTAACTGTAGCAGGGGCAGGGCCGGATTAAGCTAGTACGGGGCCTGTAGCATATGTTAATAAAGGGGCCCTATATTTAAAAAAAAAAAAACAATAAAACAACACAAATATATTTGAACACATACATTTTTAATTTGCATAGTAATTATCATTATCAAAAGTAACAACACAGTCAACATTATAGTTTAAATATTAATGTTTCTACATTTAGCATGAACAAATTTGTTGATGATATAGGATGTATCAATTTCACGCAGAAGTTTATGTTCAATGCTCATTAGTGTAAGATTGTTCAATCTCTTTTGACCCATGGTGCTCCTTAGGTCATTTTTAATAAGTTTCAGTTTTGAAAATGATCGTTCTCCACTGCAGTTGGTTTCCATTAGTGACAAATAGATGCGCAAGGCGATTTCTACATTTGGAAAACATAACTCCAAAGAATTGTCAATTATCAAACGGTAAAACTTTAACTCTACAAGGTCTAGAGTAGTGCCAATATGAGAAGCAAGATCAGTTTTCAACAGTTCTGTAAACTGCACAAGTTCTTCACAAAGACTTTCTTCCAGATCTTCCGGATATGATTTAATAAGATTCGATGATCTCGTTACCACCTCTTCAGGTGTAAACTACTGTAACTGACGAAGGAATCCAAATACATCATTCAACTTTTGATAAGCTTTCTGACGTTTTGACAAGTCAGAGAGCAAGCTATCAATAAGGACAAGAAATGTTCGGCTTTTAAACTGCTGAAAAGACGTTTGAGATTCAACAAAAGGATCAAGTGTGCTGGAACCACTGAAATCATCATACTCTCGATTTCGTTTGTGTTTTCTTCGAGTTTGTTCTTGATAATGTTCACACTCAGATCCTTGGCCTTTTGCACTATGACTGCAAAAGTAGACCGCATAGCTTGAATATACCCCCGCAGGGATTCATAGAGTGCACAAGCTGTATTAAAATCTTGGTCAGAAGATTGCAAAGAAGCACTGGTCATTTGAAAACGCTGTAATACTTGATCCCACAGTATAGTATGATCATTATTCCTGTTTCCAACTTCATAATGGTTGAAAGTAGACCACGAGCCTGTTGACGACACTCTACCTTCTGATTATTGTAATCTGAAATATCATCCAAGACTTGTTTTATTGCAGAAAAGCTGTGTAAAAGTGCTTTTGTTGCATCTGCCCGAGTGGACCACCTGGTATCTGACAGTCTTTTCACAAAGGGCAAATGGGACTTATTATGAGTATTGCCAGCACATAATGCAGTAGAAAGGAGACCCACCGGTAGGTACGTAGAAGCAGAAAAGAAGGTGTACAGGGTTTCAACAAATCCAAAGAAAATGACTGCTTCTTGACAACCTTCAGCAGCAAATTTTCCAACCAAATTCAGTGAATGTGCAAAACACTTAATGTAATGCGCAAACTTATTCATCTCTTTAATTCGTGCTTGTAATTCTATAAACTTGCCACTCATGTTGCTGGCGTTGTCATAACTTTGACCACGGCAGTCTTTAATATCAATGTCATTTGCCTTTTAAAAATTAAGTAGACTTTTAGTAAGCTGTTCAGCACTATGACCTTCCATATCCAAAAATGTCACAAATCTTTCAACTGGTCCAGATGGCAAAACATAGCGCAGAGTCAAAGTCAGCTGGTCCATATTAGATATATCTGGAGTAGAATCCAATGAAACGGAAGAATACTTGTATTTCTTCACTTCACAGAGAATGTGATCCAGTATGCTGGATCCAATCAGATTGATGAATTCCTCACACGTTGTTTTAGATAGATATGATGTATATCCAAATCCTTTGTTTGCATGAGTACTTATATGCTCTGCCAGAAAAGGGTCAAACTTGGCCAGTAATTCTAACAACCCTAAGTAATTCCCGTTATAAGGGGACCCAACAATTTCATCACTGCCACGAAATGAAAGGCCTCGTTCTGCTAAAAACTTCACAACTTCAATTATTCGCTCTAGAAGTTTGTGCCAATACTTTTCTTGAATGTCCATTTGTTTCACAAGCTGGGAATCGACACGTTCACCTTTCTTTTTACGCATCAACAGTGACATTAAAGCTTGTCTATGTGAGGAGCTTTCTTCATGTCGACGCAATAGGGTTCTTGCATTTTTCCAGTCATTAAACCCTTCCACAGTAAACTTTGATGAACATTCTGAACTCATAAGCTTGCATGGGAAACAGAATAGGCGCCCTTTACTTTCTGAATAGCATAATTATTTTCTTGCATGTTGCTTGTTTGTAAGTTTATGAATATGTGTAAAATAAGACTTCTGACAGTATCGAGTTTTCTTTTCAGTGTCATACAATCGCACGGATGAAGAGAAGGCACTATCAACATGTTGACATTTTTCACTTCCCTTGGATATCCAATATTCACGCTCAGAGTCATCTATATTGTTCGGCCAGTCACCAATATCATTAGAGTACTTCTACGTTTCACTTATTCTTTCACATTCAGACTCAGTGTATACTGGGTTTTGCTGTATGTTTTCTGCTGCACAACCTGCACTAGTACTAGTTGTTCCTGTACTTCCAGCTTCAGCGGTTAGAGTACCACCACCATGAACATCAAAAT
This sequence comes from Oreohelix idahoensis, assembly GCA_024509875.1. Lineage (NCBI taxonomy): Eukaryota > Metazoa > Mollusca > Gastropoda > Stylommatophora > Oreohelicidae > Oreohelix > Oreohelix idahoensis. The sequence goes on along the minus strand of JAMPIV010010218.1, from coordinate 221,452 downwards.
ATTCTGTCAGCTTACGTGTTTTTGATATCACAAGTTGATCTCTTCTTTCTTTTTCTTCCTTCGCTTTACGTTTTTCAATTCCAGAAGCATAATTACGTCCAATATCTCTGTGTCTACTGCTCATTTTTTGAGTTTTCTAACCTTACAAATCAAGAAATTTTAATCAAGATCGAAAGAGAGTGCGAGCACGCCTTATACCTCAATTAAAACAGGGAGTTTCCGTTTCCTAAATTCTAGTTTTTATTGTTAGTGCAAATTAATTTCTCAAAGAACGAAACAAAATTAGAGGGGCAGTCGCCTAGAGCCAAAAAAAGTGGCTTCCGTCCAAAAGTGACCAAATTTTCAACGCCACTTAACTAAAGATGCCATAAATCACAAGATCATAGGTTTAACGCTCGTATTAGAAGATGACCAAAAAATCATGTACATATTTATTTGCGCGGGGCCCCTAAAAGCGCGGGGCCCGTAGCAAATGCTACTTTTGCTACTACGTTAATCCGGCTCTGAGCAGGGGTAGTTCTTGGAGGTTTCTTATGAGAGACAAAAAACGAATAGGCCTATTGCTTCCTCATGTGTGTCGTATAAGGCGACTAATATTATGTTGGGCGTGAAAGTGGCAACCTCATTATGTAATACTAATTGCTACAGACACCACCACTGTAAGACCATGTGAATGCTTCGTGCAGGCTTAGCACAACGAGGATCAGCTTTAGGGTGACTCTGTGCTTTATAAGGTGCGAAAAGGACAATTATGAAAGCTAGGATTAGCATTAGGTTGATCACAACATCTGGTACATCACAACATCCGGTACATCACAGGAGACGATTTAGACAATCTTTAGGTGACTGAGAAGGAAAAAAGAAATACAGAATTTTAAAGTTAAAGAAATATCGGACTTACCTCTCCCGCCGCCCTTTAAAAAGATGGTATCCCAAGTACCTTTTCCGCTTTTCTAATGAAAACTCACCAGCTAGCCTACAAATATTTTACTTCTAATCGTAAACTGTTTGCGATAGCAACACGTAGGGCCGGCCTTAGCCGTCCCGGGGCCCGATTAAGACCTTTTTGGTGGGGGCCCTGGACTTTTGATTATTTCAAATTAGGTTTCATCAATATATGTTATAACGCTGAATTAAAAACAAGTAAAACGGTATGTATATTCACACAAAACGTGTTAAACAAAACCACACTTATAGTCATACCCGTAAAGTTAACAATTAACATTTCTCAATTGTAGCACTTCTGTTTACGCAAATGTTTTAATGCAACGCTATTTGATAAGAAGAATCTGAAACTGTAAAGGTGTAAGTATCGTTAATGTTCTAATCTACCAAAACGTGAAGCACTGTAAGCAGGATGGAACATGAGCTACACAATGTTGTATTCCGTATTGAACTGGAATACCTTATATTAATTGCCTCTTAGGAACTGCCTGAAAAAAGTAGCCTTATTCGTAATATTTAGAGAAACTGCAGAAATCCATGTCTGGAAAGTCAAGCAGGCGATACGATAACTGCAAGTTTCAAAACTAACAGAGCTATGTCATTTTTGGCACTTTTGAACACTATTTATAACATTCAAATGCTTGAATTATTCGGTTATTTATTATTGCTTTAATGTAGGGGACTTAAAAAAAACAGTTACAGCTCTCAAGTGATAATAAAAAAAATACAAAACAAAGTTCAAAGGGCAGTTAAATACTCTTGCGGAGTAATCATAAGGAAATTTGCTTCACAGTTAACGAGACTTTTTACTGGCCCCGCGCTTCCAGAAGATTGAGAAACACTGCTGTGATGCGGACTTCGTACAGAGGTCGAGAACAACTGAATTTTCGATCATCTGAAATACAAAATATTATTGGAATAGTGAAGATACCAGGTCATTTCCCGCAATTCCTATCGGTGGGATCCCTGCTGTTGCAGTGGCGTAGTAGCAGTCCTTTTTTCCAGTATTAGCTCTTATCAGGGCTTTATAACGCTTGCTGATAGGTACTATAGCACGTTTCACTAGCTTTGCCCAACTTCAAAATGCTATATCTCAGCGAATATATAACGCATATAAGTGAAATTTTGTGTGTGAATTTGAAATGGTATAGACCCTATGAATTAAATTTTTCATTAAAATGCGGCCATTGATTTCAATTTTCGTTTCTTTGCGATATAATATAAAATCCTACTTGCCAACACACATCACACGCACACATATTGAAATGTCTACAGTAAATTATACGACCTCATTTGCACATTTTTTGGTTTATCAAGCAATTGGCATGATTTTTGAGTGAAATTGCGTGAAATCGCACTTCTTGAACATAAAACAGTTTATATCCGGTGCAACGCACACATTATCAATCAGAGGTGTGTCTACAAAAATTATTGTGTGGTTAAGAAGGAAAAATGAGTCTGCGAGTACATTTTATGACATTACAGCAAATCACAAATAGGATTTTTAAGTATTTCTGCAATGAAGCTACTCGAGGAAAACTATATCATTCTATTTCAAACCCACAAAAGAGGACTATTCACGCCTGGGGATAAGCAAACGATCATTGCACCGCTGGATAGCGACATCTGAAATGTCTAATTCCAGTGTTTTACACACGAAAATTAGGCCAAGAGTGGTGGATAATTTTGACAGAGAATTGATCCGCAGAGAAATTTGCAATATGTTTCACAATAATGAGGCAGTGACTTTAAGGAAATTGAAAATTTGGTTAAGAAAGAATAATGACATTGATGTTTCCAAATCTACGCTATGGAGGACTATTAGGAGTTTGGGATTCACTTTTAGAAAATATGTTGGTGGTAGAAACCTTATTTGTGAGAAGCCTCATATAGTTGCAATGAGAAGCAAATATTTACGCGAGGTCAGAGAAATGAGAAGAGATTGTTATGATTTTGTGTATTTAGATGAAACTTGGATCAATGCGCACCACAGTAATGAACGAGAATGGCAATCATCTGATGGAACAACTAAGAGACTAGTACCAAGCAGCAAAGGACAGCGCCTAATAATCGCACATCCAGGAAGCAGCCATCATGGGCTTCTAAATAATACTGAACTCATATTTGTTTCAAAATCCACAGATAATAGGGATTACCATGCAGAGATATTTCAAGATTGGATTGTGAATCATGTACTTCCTTCCTTGGATAGACCGTGGTGTTTGATAATGGACAATGCCTCATATCACAACGTTGTGGCACCAGAAGATAAAGTTTCTAATTCACCAAGTATTAAAGATGTAATAAAGATTTGGCTGACCATAAACAACATTCCATTCAACGAAATGTCCATGAACCTGAATTACTTGGAATTGTAAAAAAAGACACAGCATACAAAGATATTTCACATAGACAAGGCAATCCATGAACATGGTCACAGATGTTTAAGATTACCTCCTTACCATTCTCACTTGAACCCAATAGAATTAGTATGGGCTAAAATTAAGGAACAGGTAGCAACAGAAAATAGAACGTTCAAATTAAAAGATGTTGAAATACTTATAAAAGCCGCCATCTCCAATATAGCCAGGGATTATTGGAAGAAAAGTGAGAACCATGTGTTACAAGAGGAAGAGGAATATTGGAAGAATGATGGTTTGTCCTTCATTCAGCCGAGATTGATTTTCAATTTCTCAGAGACATCTGATTATGATTCGGATGAAGTTTAATTTCTTTAAAGATGACCTTACCGTTATTTGCAAGCACATTAGAAGAGCAACGTTCCATTATGATATTTATGAACCGCAAAGAGATGATACCCATTGAAATAATTAGATCAAGGAAGGTCCAGTTTGGTAGCGCATTAAATGTCAATGACAAACAATGTCACGAGTATTTCGCATGCAGATCATTTAAGAAATCATCTTCAACACGTATTCAATTGCAAACGTGATGGCCACATTATTGTAATAGTAGACATGCCTATGCCTAATCAATTCACAGAATCTGTGCATGAAGTGGTAAAATTTCTTTTCTCGATACACAATAATTAGTATGCCGACAAAGATCAAAGGATTTTATCCGTTTATGGGAACTGGACAAGATGCACAGATATAAAGTATATATTTGTTGGGTCTAACCCAATATAACATCGTATGCAACAAATGGCATTAATACGTTAGACGGTTAATCAGATAATTACATTTGTTTGAGGGCAAAGCTAGTGAAACGTGCTATAGTGGTCCTTTTTCGGTGTTTAGTGTTTATCAAAGCTGCACTAGAGTTCAGACACAGAGCTCTCTCTCTCTCTTTCTCTGTCTGTCTGTCTGTCTGTCTCTCTCTCTCTCTCTCTTGGTTGACTGGCATTTGCGTCCAGATGTAACCGAATGATTTATGCCTATGGTTAAAAGTTGCGTGACTCGGCAAAAGGAGTCAAGGAAATCAAAGAAACAAATATGATGGTGGACATGTCGTCGTGAAGATTTATTATCAGATAGCGAAACGTGGTTTTCTGTTGCAAATATTGAAAAGGGATACACTAGAGCCGCTGTCTCAAAATATTATCGGAGTATTATCAAGGGGTATTCCATTCCGAACAACATATCCAAAATCTGACGGATCATTTTGTGTTGGCAGGCTTCGGAATTGGACTTAAATTTCATGATAATTTCTGAAATAAATCTTTTATTTATACAGGGCTAGATGTGATGTTAAAACAATGGGTATCAGCTGTGGCGAATAACTGGTAGTCACTAGATGGATTGTATATTTCTTTATCACCTTTTAACTCTTCAAGGAGCATAGAGATTGAACAAACCTAAACCAAGTCTTCCTGTCCTGCGCTCAAGGTCTTTCCGTGTCTTCTTCATGTCCGTCTCCAGTTCTCTTCTCCATGTGTTCTTTGGTCTTCCTCTACCTCTCCTACCCCGGGGATTCCAGAATAAGAACTCACTTGTAATGATATCAACAGGTTTCCCCATTGTGGGCCTTATCCATCTCCAGTGCCTTCTTCTCATCTCTTGTTCACTGTCTAGTTCTTGTCATTAGTTCTACATTAGTGATCTTGTCATCCCACTTTATCCTTCTATTCTATGCAAGCATCCATTTATAAAGCCTGTAACTATTTGATTCTTGTTTTTGTTGTTCTCCATGTTTCAGAGCCATACAATAGGACTGACTCGACATTTGAATTGAAAATTCAGATTTTTGTGTACGACCTGATTTCTCTTGATCTCCGTATATTTCCCAATGCAATGAAAGCTCCTCTGGCATTTAGTAGTTTGGTTTTGGTGTATCGAAGTTGTTAACACGCTGCTTTGTTATTAATAGAAAGAAGGGAAAGTGTGCCAGCCAATCGAAAGACGCGAGATCGCTGCTGCCGATCGATATTGTTATGGCGTTTATTAGGAGAATGAAGTGTGTAATTTCTAAGATGGATTTATGTATCGTATAAGCTTATGCAGTGACAGAAAGTGATCGATGTTATTTCATTTTTCGAAGGATAACTCCAACTCTATGCATGCCAAAGGAATAGTGGATGGAAGGATTACTTTTGGAGAAATGTGCAAGTGAAGGCGTCAATATAACGAACGTTGCTGTGTTGATCATCTTTACAAATTGGTTTAAAATCGAAATCAGAACCAATTATGAAAAACTACATATAGAAATAAAGCAGAAATTCTGGGGAATGGAAGGAGATAAATCAAAAGGTCATGGATAACCAGGTTAAGATGCACGAAGGAGATATTTGAAACACAGCTCACATATTCTCACTCGAAACTGCTAAAGACATGGGCTGAGACTAAGCTACCAAACCTTGGTCTCCGATACGCTCGCGCTCGACCTATAAAAAGGAGCAGCGGATTTTTCTAAACACACATGCATAGCAGAAGTCAGAAGGACAAGAGGATAGAGAGAAGCAAGTCAAGGTTGAAACCTTTACCATCTGTTGCCGGGCAGCGCTATCTCCACCAAACTAAATCTTTTCTGGACTTTATATTTGTTCTAAAAAGAGTTCATATGTGTCATCATAAATCAGAGGTCTAGAATCCAGATCAATAAGTGCTACCTGAAATAACACAGAAGCCTCTGCTATTGATATCAGGATTTCAGCCCTGGTCCTCATCAGTAGTCGGTGGTCTAGAGGAAGGCCTACACTGATATAGCTGTGAAATTCCAGTGGAGACAGTCATAAGACTTTCAAGATGAGTAATAAATGTAACCTAATTCTTGCAACCAGTGTGAACAGTCAAAGGACAGTGATTAGGGTTACGATGATAATAATAATAATAATAAATTCTTTAAGCACCAAACACGGCGCATAAGGCAGAAACCAGTGCTCTCCAGATTGTTCGTTGTGACGCCACTCCTCTTAACTCTTGCACATTGTTTAATCCCAACGTTCTTCCTTCTCTTATTATTGTTCTTCTAAGTGTTTCTTTTGGTCTTCCTTTTTTCCTCTTACCCTCAGGAACCCAAGTGAGCGCCTGCAGTGGTATTCAAACAGTTGTTTATTAGCATAGCCAAGAGACCAGTGTGAAAAGAACATTTGATAAACTTTTGTCAACTTAATTGAAAGATTCAAGAAAGGACTTTCTTAGTTAGGTAATTAGAATATAAATTAACCATCATTCAAATTTTGTAATATATTTTATTCATTGAATTCCACCATTCACAATTTCACAAGAAGAAAAGATAGATGTAAATAATAAATTCAGTAATTGTACTCAGCTGACTTATTAATTTTATACAGTTAAAGTTTGAGTTTTGTTGAATTCTTTGATTATCACAGGTAGTTACATAGCGAAGGTGGCAACTTAGGGTCTGACTTTACTCTGAATACTTTCTGAAGCAGATACCTTCACAGCCGTGACTATCCTGTGATACCAGTGTTCTTCTCTAACACTGGGACTTCACTCTTTTCAAGACATAATACTATTTCTTCTCCACTACTGACACTACACTCATAAAAATCTTTCGCTACAATTTGTATCATTGACTGTCCCTCCAACTGTGTCTATATTGCAGTGTTTGGTAGTGTTATAGATGTCATTGTTTATCTCATGTGTAATAACATCTTAATACAATATTTGGCAATTATCCCCCCCCCCCCTCGTGTCTAAGAAAACAAAGTAGGCCCTATATGTCTGCTTCCTCAAACATGTCATGAGAGGTGATTAACATGAGGCTGGCAAACTCGTCATATAAAACTGGTTGCTACAGAAACCACCGTCGTAAGAACAAATAAGTGCTTTACTGCAGACATTTTTTTTTAAAAGAACCATCTGCATTAGTGGTTCCTTGCTCCATAAATAGCTAGAAAGGAAATGATCATTTGGTTGTTCAGCTTTGAAGCTTGATTAACTCTTTCTGTCTCGTCCGTATGTTTAACACTGACACCAAATTGAGTGCTGATTTTTACCACAGAGTATGTGAAATTGGCTAAAGGATATTTGAAACTGATTTCAAGTCTTATATACTTACTTACTTAGTCGTTCCCCTTCTACCGTGAGGTGTAGAGGTTTGGAAGAGAGAGCGCCTGACTATCCTGTCGGCTGTCTTCCTCCTGGCCTGGTTCCATTCTAGTCCTCGGTCCTTCAAAGACTGTCTAATGTTGTCCTCCCAGCGGACTCTGGGTCGTCCTGGGGTTCTGGATCCTTGGCTCTTTGTTTCCCATGCTTGTCGTGGTAGCCGATCTTCTCCCATTCTGCAGACATGGCCAAACCATCTTAGTTGGGACTGTTCTACTTGGGTCTGCAGGGGGTGGGATTTAAGGCCTTGACGTATCGTCTGGTTGCGTACCATGTCTCTTCTTGTTACTTCAACCACCTTCCTCAGATACCTCATTTCTGAGGTTAGGATCTGGCTTTTGCGGTATATATACTTATATACAAGTCTTATATACAACAATTAATATTATTCTGAATCGTGTAAAGTGCAGATAGGAGTTGTTGTTGTTGTTGTTTAACTAAGACTGCTGAGCATCTCGCTCTTTTACAGTCAGTATCATGTTGAAGACTCCTTGGTATTATTGACACAATGATCTAGGCTTTTCCTGTGGTTTTTCTCCCATTCAGAAAAGTGTTTCTCTAGCTTGGCTTGTATTTAAAGGATCATCACATCTGGTCTCAAGCTAGAATGAAGAAGTGCGCGACATACTGTTCATTCCTTGCCATCCAAGGTGGGATGGAGGGGGGAGAAGAGTTCTGGAATTATACAGAGCTAAAATACGGTGCTTTGGTTCTGGGTTCTCCAGAGGAATAGTCACGTTCTACAAAGTGCCACTTCTTAGCTCGCCCTGCCCACAATGGGCTCGTGGTGAGATCCTCCTACATGCAGCCAACCAGATAAAAGCCAGAGTTCGTCTGGGGCTCAAGTGACTCCTCCAAGTTTAGTGTGCAGTGCTGGGTTCTCGTTATGTTTCACCACAGGAGAAATCCCTGAAAGTGTGTGGCAGATTTTATGAGCCAACGAGAATGTAATTAGCCTCACAGAGGTTCACTTCTACATCTGTATACTGCAGCATTGTGCTTATCTGCTGGTCATATAAGAATGACTTGAGATATGCCTTCATGCACGCATACAAGGGTAAGTCTGACTAAACCAAACATGTATACCAGGCCGCACTTGGGACAATATATACCATATCGTGGCGCAACATACAACGTTTGGTTTAGAAAGAGTTAAAGCAAACTGCTGTACATTTTTAACAAAAATAAGTGCCTCGTAACAAAGAAGATGCTGAGAGACGAAAACTAAATGTTCATTACTTTCGAAGCGAACGTTTGGTTGGCAGCGTGGCTAGAGCACTGGTCTCTCGTTGCAAAGGTACCGGGTTCGATTCACAGTATCGACAAGCTCCACTCTATTCAGCTGTAAATGAGTACCTGATTTTGCTCTTGAGATAGGGAAGGAAAAGACAGCGAGGAAGGCAACTCGTCACCCTGACTTCACGATGCTCGACTTACTATTGTGAAGTCTCTAACACTTCACTCCCCTACGACATTATCTGCTATGGGACTACTGTGATCTTTGACATTAGAAGCAGGAAGATTCTATTAAACATTCACAATTGTTCAATTGCCCAATCCTCTCGTTAATTGATTGCCTTCCTTCAGCCTACATCATCCATCCATATTCTTAGTTGTTCACTTGATCAGACTGCATCTTCTGTTTATTTTCTGTGTTATGTGCTCTCTTACCCTCCTCCCCCCATACGCATACGTTTCAGTATCTTCTTACCAACTCTGTTTCATTCATCTATTCTCGGGTTTCTTAATATGTGGTCTTCGGACACCTTGGGTGTCACTGAATAGATTCAAGGGGTCCGCGTACGTAACATAACGTGAAGATTTTTTTATTTTTTATTTTTTTATTGGCCTGTTATGTACATTTTGTTTCAGAGAAGTGGTTCATAGCTTTCATCGGACAATCAGGGGGTAAGGGGGTCCATAGCTTTCATCGGACAATCAGGGGGTAAGGGGGTCCATAGCTTTCATCGGACAATCAGGGGGTAAGGGGGTCCATAGCTTTCATCGGACAATCAGGGGGTAAGGGGGTCCATAGCTTTCATCGGACAATCAAAGGGGACCATAGCCTCCTTCATCGGTCAACCAAAGAGGTCCATAGCCTCCTTCATTAGACAATCAAAGAAGTCCATTGCCTTCATCGGATAATCAAAGCGGTAAATAGCCTTCATCGGACAATCAAAGTGGTAAATAGCCTGCATCAAACAATCAAAGGGGTCTGTAATGAAATCTGATTCATATCTCGGCATCATTCAAAAATTATCACCGTACAAACCCCGTGGATGTAACTAACCAATGAAAAGCCAGCTTGCTATAAATAGTGTCGGAAGGTACGCTAGACATGGAGGAAACAAAAGTGTAGATGTTAAGGATATTTCGGAAGACAGTGTGCAACTAATCATGGAATACCTAGATAAAGAAGGCACAGGTCTACACCAAATGTCACATGCTGTTACAGCAGTGATTTCTGGAGCATAGTAACATAACAGTTGACAAACAAACAAAAATACATTCATACCAGTGAATACAATATTCTTATAAAAAGGTCAAGGTAGTTCCATTGCAGATACCGCCGTAGAGAAGTGAAGTTTTAGAGACTTCATTATACTACGTGGAGGTGGAGTGACCTATTCCCTGCCTCGCTGCTTTTGCCGTCCCTAATTTGAGAGCACACCCATGTACCCATTTACATCTGGATAGACTAGAGCGTGACTCGATCGTGTTTCTAACCCGGTACCTTTGCCACAAGAGATCTATACCAATTGGACTCTCAATATTCGTATATTTGACCATACAATTCCGCTTGAACCTATGGCTTTCATTCCAATATTTACACATAGCGTCATGTGGCCCAGGAGCTTTGCTATCCAGTTACAAGACACATTAATCTTTGGTGAAACAGCTGTATCCTGTTCTCTGATTACTGTACTTTAGTTTTGCCCTGGTCGCTCATTCTCCATGTCTGTGACCTAGGGAACGAACTACAGGATCGATATCAGTCAGACCGGTGATAAAATCTCTCCCTGATAAACGAATAAGCTGGAAATTAGTAGCACCATCCTGTCTTGTCAGACGATGGGGTATTCCACAGAGCAGGGGTAGGCATCCCAGGAGAGTTGGGATCTACTTACGAATGAGCTCTCCAAAAATCTACCAGATAAAATCACTTCTGTTTTCATGTTTCAGAGTATTTGGAATGTGGAATAATTGCAACCTATATGTGAGCTCTATCTCTGCCGGACGTTCTAGTTCTGGTTTGCCAGAGAGAACGCCATACTATCCTCTCGGCTGTCTTTGTCCTGGCCTGGCTCCAATCTAGTCCTTGGTCCTTCAGGGATTATCTAATGTTGTCCTCCCAGCGAACTCTGGGTCGTCCTGGAGGTCTGGATCCCTGGGTCTTAGTTTCCCATATTTGTCGTGGTAGCTGATCTTCCATTCTGCATGTATGGCCAACCTATCGTAATTGGGACTGTTCCACTTTGGTCTGCAGGGGCTGGGTTTTGAGGCCTTGACGTATCGTCTGGTTGCGGACCATGTCTCTTCTTGTTACTTCAACCACCTTCATCAGATACTTCATTTCTGAGATTTGAAGCAGACCCTTAGGATACCACGCTCATAAATTATGTCGAGAGAGGACTAGTTCGAAATTTCCTTAACGTAAAAATTCTTTTTTTTTTCTTCCTCCATCGCCTAAAGAACTACCAAACATCCCCTGATATCTACCAATAGATTAAAATCGGCCGGTTGCGGACTCCTGCTATAGAGTTATTTAAAAAATCACTTTCTATTTTTAAATGTTGATATCCTTACTTATAAATTTTGCGTATAGAAGGTCAAGGTAGTCCCAAAGCATATACTGCCGTAGGGGGGTGATGTGTTAGAGACTTCACTATACTAGGCCCAGCATCGAGAGGTTGGGGTAACCAGTTCTCTTCCCCGCTGCCTTTTCTGTCCCTAACTCAAGAGCAAAGTCAGATACCCATTTACTGCTGGATAGGCTGGAGTGTGACGATACAGTGAATCGAACCCAACACCTTTGCCGCGAGAAGCCAGCGCTCTAATCACTCTGTCAATCGGACGCTCCTATGGGATATACCTGAAACAAATGTGAAAACAATGAAGAATAAGTGTCATGTGACAAATGTTTTATTTTATTTTTTCTATTATATTCCCAATGACCTGACGTTACACCAGACAGCTAAAATGTGTAAGGTAAAGGTAAAGGATCCCGTTACACGCCCATTGAGGCATATTGGGAATATGGTGTTAGGCCCATATTTTCTTGACCATCGGCACACTAGGGGTGATGTGGTCAGCATTACGCCGGCCGCCTTAACCTTCCAAGGATTACTCTGGTACCCAATACATAAGGCTGGGTCGACCCCGGAGCCGTTAACGGTCTAAAAAATCCCACCTCAACAAGGGATAGAACCAGATCCACCGAGCTAGGAAGCTAGTACACTAACTACCGCGGCTCACTAAAATGTGTGCCCGCTGTGAAATCATGTATTGAACAGACCACAGGTCACGTTAAATAGTAATAGTAAATGCCACCGTATTTGATGTGATAAAATGACAGTTAATTATCTTTATTTTATTTTTTTATTTTTTTGACGTTTGCTCCAAATAAATTAGTTGGATAGGATTGAAAAAATAACAGTTAAAAAATACGTAGTGACTTTTCAGTTACCCTGTAGTTTTGCTTGAAAGGAGGTTAGGTAGACTATCTTTACCAAGGACGTATTCTTCTATCCAAGCGCCTAGGGAGAGTTGGTCGTACCGGGGGTCAAGCTCATCATGTAGAGCTGGGTTTTTACACGGACCCCTTGTACGTGAATGGATTCTGAGGGGGGAAGGGAGGAGAGATTCGTGTACATAACTTAGAATTTAAAATGTAATTTTTAAATTTGAGTTTATGTACAATTTTGTTTCTAAGAAGATGCCGGTTAGGAGCAAATCTGGGGTACATAAATTACAAGTGATCTTTTGTCGTGGTGTTTCTGTACCCACAGACCCCTATAAGTAAACGCATTGGTAAATTAGGCGTAGACAAGTTGGGTAGGGTGACGAATGCATGATTAACAGTGTCCATGGTATGTCTTGGACGTGTCCTATGCACGTGTCATTTCTGTTAGAGAATGACATTGCCACAGATGAATCTACAAGGCTAAGAATGCTGGAATTCGGCATCAAACGTAAGGCTACCAGGGATGAACGTATGACAGGATGCATCTGTCGTGTATACCACGGGTGCTCTATTTTTTTTTTTTTGTGTTGCTCATGGACCACCCTTTTGAGCCTAATTGTTTTCTGTCTCCCCTTTCATTTCGCTATTAGCTGGAAAAACGTTACTTTACCATCTTACTGTGACACCTAGAATTATGGCATGGCCCCTGGGAGGTCACAAGGCCCAGGTTGAGAATCACTGGTATATACAACCAGCGTGCAACAGGAACAGTTAACGTTCAAACTCTTCAACATATGCTGAGGGAAGTTCAGCCCCTGTGTGTTTGCCCGCAGTACAGTAATGTCGATTCTGTTTAACAGTAGCAACAACATTTATATCATATGAATCTGTTGAACAAAAAAAATATGATTTGTATGCCAAGTTATTGGGACAGCAGAACCCAAGTGTTTACTAGCAGTCAGCTACAGTGATCAATCATTGAACATCTATTTTGTGATGTTCATGGTGTGTTTGAAGGTGAGCCATTAAATGTTCATCAACCGTCCGTTTAACCTTCAGTTGTGACTATGGACGTTATAATGTTGAGTTGCTGCGTTCGCTATTAAACCATACCCCTTCTTCTTCTTCTTCTATCCTTAGCCACCGACCGTCAAAGCAGTCAGTGGCCATTACGCCTAGTGGCGTCTTAGGGCAACAGCAGATAGGTTTTCTTTGCCATTGTTTCCCATCACGCCTATTGGCGTCTTTAGGGCAATGACAAATCAATCCATTTGCTGTTGTTTCCGTAATCGAAGTGACTGGCAAACGGGTGATCAGCCCGTTGGTAAACCATACCCCAGTTGGTCTTAATTCTGAAGACAATCATAAATGTACAAATGCATGCAAATTGGTCACAGCAAATAAATATTACACATAAAGATATGTTTCAGGCACTCGTGAGAAATAAAGATGTAGTAAACTAGACAATGAGATATAAGGAAGTAGAAAACTAGACAATGAGATATAAGGAAGTAGAAAACTAGACAATGAGAAATAAAGATGTAGTAAACTAGACAATGAGATATAAGGAAGTAGAAAACTAGACAATGAGATATAAGGAAGTAGAAAACTAGACAATGAGAAATAAAGATGTAGTAAACTAGACAATGAGAAATAAAGATGTAGTAAACTAGACAATGAGAAATAAAGATGTAGTAAACTAGACAATGAGATATAAGGAAGTAGAAAACTAGACAATGAGAAATAAAGAAGTAGAAAACTAGACAATGAGAAATAAAGAAGTAGAAAACTAGACAATGAGAAATAAAGAAGTAGAAAACTAGACAATGAGAAATAAAGAAGTAGAAAACTAGACAATGAGAAATAAAGAAGTAGAAAACTAGACAATGAGAAATAAAGAAGTAGAAAACTAGACAATGAGAAATAAAGAAGTAGAAAACTAGACAATGAGAAATAAAGAAGTAGAAAACTAGACAATGAGAAATAAAGAAGTAGAAAACTAGACAATGAGAAATAAAGATGTAGTAAACTAGACAATGAGAAATAAAAAAAGTAGAAAACTAGACAATGAGAAATAAAGATGTAGTAAACTAGACAATGAGAAATAAAGATGTAGTAAACTAGACAATGAGAAATAAAGATGTAGTAAACTAGACAATGAGATATAAGGAAGTAGAAAACTAGACAATGAGAAATAAAGAAGTAGGAAACTAGACAATGAGAAATAAAGAAGTAGAAAACTAGACAATGAGAAATAAAGAAGTAGAAAACTAGACAATGAGAAATAAAGAAGTAGAAAACTAGACAATGAGAAATAAAGATGTAGTAAACTAGACAATGAGAAATAAAGAAGTAGAAAACTAGACAATGAGAAATAAAGAAGTAGAAAACTAGACAATGAGAAATAAAGATGTAGTAAACTAGACAATGAGAAATAAAGATGTAGTAAACTAGACAATGAGAAATAAAGATGTAGTAAACTAGACAATGAGATATAAGGAAGTAGAAAACTAGACAATGAGAAATAAAGAAGTAGAAAACTAGACAATGAGAAATAAAGAAGTAGAAAACTAGACAAAGAGAAATAAAGAAGTAGAAAACTAGACAATGAGAAATAAAGAAGTAGAAAACTAGACAATGAGAAATAAAGAAGTAGAAAACTAGACAATGAGAAATGAAGAAGTAGAAAACTAGACAATGAGAAATAAAGAAGTAGAAAACTAGACAAAGAGAAATAAAGAAGTAGAAAACTAGACAACCCTGTTTACAGGCCTTAGGTTTCCCTCTTTGTTCATTTATTAATGTTCAACAGTAAACTCTTTAACAAAGTCAGTAGCCTTTACCGGAAACTCTTTGGGGTGCATGACACGATGTAAGGTGAAGAAGCCTTGCTGTAGAGACTTAAACCGAAGAAACCTTCAACGATATGAACAAGTTCATCCAAAACAAGTCATCTAAAACAAGTCATCCAAAACAAGTTCATCTAAAACAAGTCATCTAAAACAAGTCATCCAAAACAAGTCATCCAAAACAAGTCATCCAAAACAAGTCATCTAAAACAAGTTCCACAAATTGTCACTCAAAACAAGTCATCCAAAATAAGTCATCCAAAACAAGTCATCTAAAACAAGTCATCTAAAACAAGTCATCCAAAACAAGTCATCTAAAACAAGTCATCTAAAACAAGTCATCTAAAGCAAGTCATCTAAAACAAGTTTATCCAAAACAAGTCATCCAAAACAAGTCATCTAAAACAAGTCACCCAATACAAGTCATCTAAAACAAGTCATCTAAAACAAGTCATCTAGACAATGAGATATAAGGAAGTAGAAAACTAGACAATGAGAAATAAAGATGTAGTAAACTAGACAATGAGATATAAGGAAGTAGAAAACTAGACAATGAGAAATAAAGATGTAGTAAACTAGACAATGAGAAATAAAGATGTAGTAAACTAGACAATGAGAAATAAAGATGTAGTAAACTAGACAATGAGATATAAGGAAGTAGAAAACTAGACAATGAGAAATAAAGAGGTAGAAAACTAGACAATGAGAAATAAAGAAGTAGAAAACTAGACAATGAGAAATAAAGAAGTAGAAAACTAGACAATGAGAAATAAAGATGTAGTAAACTAGACAATGAGAAATAAAGATGTAGTAAACTAGACAATGAGAAATAAAGATGTAGTAAACTAGACAATGAGATATAAGGAAGTAGAAAACTAGACAATGAGAAATAAAGAAGTAGAAAACTAGACAATGAGAAATAAAGAAGTAGAAAACTAGACAATGAGAAATAAAGAAGTAGAAAACTAGACAATGAGAAATAAAGAAGTAGAAAACTAGACAATGAGAAATAAAGAAGTAGAAAACTAGACAATGAGAAATAAAGATGTAGTAAACTAGACAATGAGAAATAAAGATGTAGTCAACTAGACAATGAGATATAAGGAAGTAGAAAACTAGACAATGAGAAATAAAGAAGTAGAAAACTAGACAATGAGAAATAAAGAAGTAGAAAACTAGACAATGAGAAATAAAGATGTAGTAAACTAGACAATGAGAAATAAAGAAGTAGAAAACTAGACAATGAGAAATAAAGATGTAGTAAACTAGACAATGAGAAATAAAGAAGTAGAAAACTAGACAATGAGAAATAAAGAAGTAGAAAACTAGACAATGAGAAATAAAGATATAGTAAACTAGACAATGAGAAATAAAGATGTAGTAAACTAGACAATGAGAAATAAAGATGTAGTAAACTAGACAATGAGATATAAGGAAGTAGAAAACTAGACAATGAGAAATAAAGAAGTAGAAAACTAGACAATGAGAAATAAAGAAGTAGAAAACTAGACAAAGAGAAATAAAGAAGTAGAAAACTAGACAATGAGAAATAAAGAAGTAGAAAACTAGACAATGAGAAATGAAGAAGTAGAAAACTAGACAATGAGAAATAAAGAAGTAGAAAACTAGACAACCATGTTTACAGGCCTTAGGTTTCCCTCTTTGTTCATTTATTAATGTTCAACAGTAAACTCTTTAACAAAGTCAGTAGCCTTTACCGGAAACTCTTTGGGGTGCATGACACGATGTAAGGTGAAGAAGCCTTGCTGTAGAGACTTAAACCGAAGAAACCTTCAACGATATGAACAAGTTCATCCAAAACAAGTCATCTAAAACAAGTCATCCAAAACAAGTTCATCTAAAACAAGTCATCTAAAACAAGTCATCCAAAACAAGTCATCCAAAACAAGTCATCCAAAACAAGTCATCTAAAACAAGTTCCACAAATTGTCACTCAAAACAAGTCATCCAAAATAAGTCATCCAAAACAAGTCATCTAAAACAAGTCATCTAAAACAAGTCATCTAAAAGAAGTCATCCAAAACCAGTCATCCAAAGCAAGTCATCTAAAACAAGTCATCTAAAACAAGTCATCCAAAGCAAGTCATCTAAAACAAGTTTATCCAAAACAAGTCATCCAAAACAAGTCATCTAAAACAAGTCACCCAATACAAGTCATCTAAAACAAGTCATCTAAAACAAGTCATCTAAAACAAGTCATCCAAAACAAGTCACCCAAAACAAGTCACCCAAAACAAGTTTATCTAAAACAAGTCATCCAAAACAAGTCATCTTCTTCTTCTTCCTCGTTCGTCCTGAAAAGGACGTTGGTTGCGTTGCGTCTGTTTACGCCGGAGCTGTGATATCTGCGCCTTTCGGCCGACACATCCGACTTCAGCACGGCATTTTTGGGGACCAGGTTTGCCTTCCCTCTTCGATCCCTACTCTCTCAGCTAGACTGCAGTGATGCAGCCTGTTTCCAGGACCACCACGTGGAGTTGGAGTAGGGTCTTGGTCAGCTCTGGTTCGCTGACCCTGATTCAAGCAGTCAAGCTATGGGTCGCTGACTGCATTCTCTATTGCTGCATCTTTGGGTCCCAAAAACAAGTCACCTATTACAAGTCATATAAAACAAGTCATCTAAAACAAGTCATCCAACACAAGTCATCTAAAACAAGTCACCCAAAACAAGTTTATCTAAAACAAGTCACCCAATACAAGTTATCTAAAACAAGTCATATAAAACAAGTCATCTAAAACAAGTCATCTAAAACAAGTCATCTAAAACAAGTCATCCAATACAAGTTATCTAAAACAAGGCATCTAAAACAAGTCATCCAAAACAAGTCATCTAAAACAAGTCACCCAAAACAAGTTTATCTAAAACAAGTCACCCAATACAAGTTATCTAAAACAAGTCATCTAAAACAAGTCATCTAAAACAAGTCATTCAATACAAGTTATCTAAAACAAGTTATCTAAAACAAGGCATCTAAAACAAGTCATCAATCATTTTCATTGGCCCTCCTTATGAATCATGAATCGACCACTTCAGCTGGTCCCCCCTTGCAGCAAGCGTGGACCAAGCGTTTGCTTGTTCTTGAACCTGTGGTTTCTGTGGCAATGTGTTTACATAATGAGATTGGCAGCCCCATGTATAAGCTTATATTAACGCCTTGTACCACATGCCTGAAGGTCATCATCAGCTGCCATCTCCACAACGAAGGTTGGTGTCGTACAGATTGGTTGTGGGTTATTTTTTGGCCCGTCTGAGTAGATTGGATGGTGAGAGGTACGCGAGAAAAGGTGTGAAAAATAGATTTCACGGGTGGTAGTTTAAGGAAAAAAGATATGTCTCTAGAATGAGTAAGTTTCTCAATTCCAGCCTATCTATACGACTATAATTTAGTACAAGACAACCTTGCCCTCCTCATACATATAAATATAAGTTTAACCACACACACAGCTCTGTGACAACAAGACACACAAACATGAAGAACTACGGTTTCTTGGGTATGAGTCTGACCAACACACGAAGATAAGTTTCTTTGTTGTTTATTATCATTAAACTTGACTCAAATAAAATCAGATTTACATACATATGAAATAGCAGAATAAATGCGCCCTCCCCTTATGGAGAAAAGAACCCAAAAGTTAATAACCCAAAGGTCGAAGGTTAGCACTATGTTACAGAGTAGACAGTAAAGTAAACAAGTTCCTACTATATGCTATCCAGTAAAGTAAACAAGTTTAAGCAAATCCAACGTTGGTAAATTCCCTGTAACAAAGAAAAAATATTCACTCCCTATTTCATACAGTGGCCACTCAATCACTCTTACCTACTCTTGGTGATATCCCTTGGAAATACAATTATTTCTGAATATATAGAATGTCAGGTTCACTTCCCGAATTGGCACCAGTCCATCCTCTAACAAATAAAGACTAGTGAGGTGAACGCCGAATCTGGTGTTTTGTTTTCCTGGATGAACAAAATGTCACCGCCAATAGTTGATGTAGGACCGTGCTCTTGGGGTTCACAGTTAAAAGATAAAAATACTTCCAGTATTGGGAGACATCTGGTTGCTAAAAAAAATGTTGCCAATGACGATGATGATAATCCTATCGGACAACTCTCGACTATCAGAAGTCGGGAACATTAATGTTATTTTATACATCCCAGTGGGCTGGTAAAAATTGGACAAAAAATATCTGGGTTTGGTAAGTCCAGTTAAACTTATAAGTTAAAATGTTTCTCATGTATCCTTGGCAAATACTCGCTCACAAATGAAATTGGTGACGCACACGCCAAGAAAAAGACAACATTAACCAATCAGTAAAAAAAAGAAAGATCGCTGGACGCTCTTGATCAGGTCTGCTAGGAATATAAGAAAACATTTATGGAAAAATGCTACTATTCTATATAGCTACATATATGTACACAGACGGGGACAAGACGATCTCTTAACAACTCCGTCAGTCCTGATTAAATTTAAAGGGCACACGGTGTTTTCAGCCTACCCTATCGCGCGTCGCTTAGCGAGTGTAGGTTGGATTGAGTTATGCAACTCTACCCCCCTCCCCCCTGCTCGCGGTTAACGATCAGCGTACAATGTCAATTATCACAAACTATCGCCGGTCGTTAAGTAGCAATTAATTTGGTCGGCGTCTGATAGTTTAGTCGTATGATATTAGATTGCAGGGGGACATTTGTGTGTGCGTGTCAGTGTGCGTTAGAGAAAGAGAGACAAATAGACAAACAGAGAGGCAGAGACAGAAGCATACAGAGAGAGAGGCAGAGAGAGCTAGATAGAGAGGCACAGACAGAGAGACAGATAGAGAGAAACAGAGAGAACGAACGAACGAACGAACTTTATTTTCAAAGGGTTAAGAATTGGGCACGCAGGCCCGTCTGACATTCTGCCCTTCCTCTCTCTCTCGTCATGTATACTATATCCTTTCATCCTCACATTTACTTTAAGCATAATTAAGGCATTTATCATTATAAAAGTAATATTACATTTGCAATAATCATCATAATTAAAGTACGTTTTTAAAATAAAATTTCAAACAAAAAAAAATAATAATAATAATAAAGAATTAAAAAAATAAATAAATAAATAAACATAAAAAAACAACAACAACAAGACATAAAAATCGAATTCTTCGTACAGTAAATTAGTGATTTGAGACATATTCAGAAGTATGTTATAAGAACTCGTGAAATATTCAAACGGTGTGCAACTGAATGACTCAGGGACTTTTTTTAGGTTCATCAAGATGAGGTGGGGTAAACAGTTACTTTCCTCGTTGTCTTTGCGTCTCGAACGAACGAACGAACTTTATTTTCAAAGGGTTAAGAATTGGGCACGCAGGCCCGTCTTACATTCTGCCCTTCTTCTCTCTGTCATCTTATCCTTTCAAAAGCACATGTATTTTTAGCATTATTTAAGCATACAACATTATCGAGGTAAAATAATAACATACATTTGTAACATCCAGACATAATCAAATTTAAGGGGGAAAAAATTATGAATTAAAATAAATTAACAAAAATTAATACCTTAAAAAAAAAGAAACTAACAAACACAATCTAAACCATTCATAAAGTATCACATTAGGGGGGCAGATAATCAGAACTCATAAAGTATTCGAAAAGTTTACGATTGTATGAATAGGGACTGAGGTTGTTATGACAGAGACGTAGATAGAGAGGCAGAAAGCGATAGAACGAGGCCAGAGAAAGAGAACAAAAGTTTACGTTTGTAGAAACAACAAAGATAGACAGAGGCAGATAGAGAAAAACAGATAGGAGACAGACATAGTCGCAAATATAGAGGCAGAAAGAGACAGAGGCAGAGAGAGATAGAGAGGCAGAGAGAGCTGGATAGAGTCAGATAGAGAGAAACAGAGAGAAGAAAGAGAGATAGAGGCAGAGAGAGACAGATCGAGAGACAGAAACAGACAGAGACAGGGATAAACTGAGAAAGACAGAGAAAGTCAGAGAAAGCCAGACAAAGCGAGACAGCGAGAGACACAGAGACAGCGAGAGACAGAGAGAGACAGCGATAGATAGAGAAAGACAGACATATAGAGACAGCGAGAGAGAAAGAGATAGAGAGAGAGAGACTGCAAGAAACAAGTAAAGACGTTGAAGACATGATGTTCGTCAAAGAAGAAAACCCAGAGAAGGATATCCACCAGCGATGCGTGGCGTGATCTGCCTCCAACAAGCCATCTTTCCGTTTTTTTTTAAATGAAAATGTTTGTCTGAAGACATTAACCTGACATTTTGATACTGTCTTCTTTTCATTTCCTTTTTCTTTTTAAACAAGATGAAAGATAAAGCGGATAGAGTTATTAGATGTGGCTATTTTGCGCGGGAATTCCCTTTTTTTCGCCCGGATTGGATCGGCCCTCGTGCGGAATTGTCATTACCTTAATGTCAAAGGTCGTTCAGTTCTTGATGTAACATTTCGAGACACATGTCAGGATCCAGGGAGAATATTGGAGATTAGTTCTGGCTGTCACAGAATGTCCGTGACCGTACATTGTCACGTGTTGTGGTGATGGGTAAAACATGGTCCCACCAGATGTTTGCAGGTGTAGTTTATGTAAATGCATATTGGAGTTACGAGCAAACTTACCCGTCAAAACAATGGTGGCAGAAGATTGCCAACATCTTAAACTTTCAACATCTGCAGCACATTTAGAAGACTCAGAAATTAGAATAGGTAAATAGGGGGCAGTTTGGCTAACTACTTTAACAGCTCTTTCATTACATTTTTTTTTTTTTTTTTGTGTAGCAGTTGCCCCTCAGTCACGACCGACTATGGGAATGCACCCCCTAAGGCCGATAGCCCTCAGTCACGACCGACTATGGGAATGCACCCCCTAAGGCCGATAGCCCTCAGCTGCTTTTTTTCCTGGTGCTCCTTACGATGTGTTCTTCTCTCTTCTGCTTGCTGTGTGGGCTTTCGTCCAATCTGAGGTGGCGCCGTAGGTAGCATCGCCCTTGGTGTGATCGGTAGCTTCATCTTCCCCGGCTGCAGGATGTATGTCCTGTGCCTTAAGGTTTTTCTTGCACTCATCTTTGAACATCAGCTGCGGTCGCCCAAATGTTCTTTTGCCATCTGCCAGTCGACCTTAGAAGATATCTTAAGGGATGCGACCATCTTCCATGCGGCGGACATAGCCAAGCCAGCATAGTCTGCGCTGTCTAAGCAGTGTATACAGGCTCTGAAGGCCAGCACGTGACACCACCTTGAAATTTGTCACTTTGTCCCTCCACGAAATACTTAGGAGATGGCGTAGGCGTTGTAGATGGTATTTCGTGAGTCTAAATTGATACGTGGAAAGAAAACTCGTCCACCTTAACTGATCACTGTAAAGATTTATTGCATTAAAAAAAATAATTCAGTTTTGTCTTTCGTTGTACAGAATGTTACAGATTTTAGAAAAAAAATGAAAAGTTAGCTGGCTGCTCTTATATTATGAAACTAAATCTTTAAACTTCTCCGTAATTTCTTGACTAGTTACTTACGAAAAGATCTAAGAAATCCGAAAAAAAAATTTTTGAATTCTATGTGGGAATAATCTAATAGGTGTTCAAGATAATCTTAACTCACAGTGCCGTTTCAGTATTTTCCGACAATTTGGTGCAAATATTTCTAACACCCTGCGCCATGAAATGATTGAAAGGAATGTTCTTTGAATGGGTGTTCAAAATAACTTTCACTCAAAACACAGTGCAACGATTCCGTATTTCCCATAATAGCTGATGGGATTTTTTTTTTTTTTTTTACTTTTAGACTGATGTACCGAAAAATTCTTAGTATGACCATAGTTGCGTTTTTATAACTGCTTATTAGAGCTATTATTTACTTGTTATAACTATTTATTAGAGTTATTGGTTAGTTTCTATAATTGCTCATCATTTATTCTTTAAGTCATCAGTTTTAATTTTGGTTATCTCATTTTTTATTTAATCCGTCGTTCTTGTATCAGCTTTTCTTCTGTTTTCTCTGCTCTTTCTCTCCCAACTTGTTCCTTCTGCGAGGCTTGTCTCTGAAGTATTTTAAGTCTGCAGTTCCCGTGTGTGTCTGGGGAGACAAAGAAGAAATGCTCCATCAGACATGATCAGACTTATATGAGATTGTACATGGGATTGATCACCTCGTCATGTAAAACAAATTACTTCACAAATCACCGCTGCAGGATCATGTGAAGGCTTTGGGGAAGGAGGGCAACCGCAGTTGTCGCACCATACTCTGTGGGGAGCAAAAAGGAAATGAATTATTTTAAGTCTGACATAGTTTTGGTGTTTGCTTTTTTTTTTGTGTGTATGTGAGCTTTACATAATGTGTGTTTGCAAATAGTAATCACTGAGGAATACATTGACAGAAAGTAGTACTCTCATCATCATGTCTTTCTGTTCCATGCGGAGCATCGTGCTGTAGCTATGTTGCCCGCCAATTATTTTTCATTTTGGCCCGTCTATTTCAACTCTATCCTCTTTCACCGTTGTTCTCCAGGTTCGTAATGGTCTCCCCCGCTAGAAATGGAATCATTACTGTCCATGGAGCATCTACAGTAGTTGCATCCCTTGCAGGAAACCTGTATAGAAGGATTGCAGCCGAGATTTCTACTGCAATTAATTGTACACTAGTGTAAAAGCCCGTCATAAGACGGGAATTAAATTCAAAAGCAACTATAACTAACGGCAATTTTATTTATTCAAAAGGATTTTTTTTAAACCACTGTGCATCACCACAGTACACGAACCACGTAGGATCCCAATGTGTGTATACGGGATCACACATTCTATAAAAATATTTTTGTGCACACCATCATTTACACATTCTTCTTTGGTAAGTGTTACTACTTTCGGGAGAGTACATATAAGGGAAACAATACAATTAATGTCATAACTTTCAACCAAAGTTGCATCCCTTAGCCTTACGCACTGACAGAAAAAGCTGGGATTTTATATATAGGACACTAGCTCGCCAGCCCCATGGGCAAGCTTATATTATCCTGCTTCTTACGACATGCTTTAGTGCCTAGTACAACTACTCTATCTTATGAGAGACCCCTGGCAACTAGGTGGGGCAGTAGATGATGTAATACAGGGGTTCTCGACCTTTTTTTTTTTTGCTCATTGCCCCCTTCTGAGCCTGATTTACCTCTGTGGCCTCCCATCATAGTCACCATAAGCTGAAAAAAGATACTTTACCATCTTACTACGGCCCCCTAGAAATATGGCATGGTCCACGATGATAACCACTGATATAACTGATGGGAAATCGAAACATGGCGTCAGATTGTAAAGGCATTGGCTTACCAATTGTCACTTTGGCTTACCAATTGTCACTTTGGCTTACCAATTGTCACTTTGGCTTTAGCATGTATACGTCTCAATAGAAATAACGCAACAGATGGGAAAGTGTATATTGATATTAATTCTGTGTTGACAATATCAATCATGACATCGCAAATCAAATCAGGCGCGAAAGACGGATGACGGATGATTGGCCATACTCAGCGAGAAAATCTGAGTTTGACAAAGCGAGACGAGAGGTCATGGCCACACTGACAAAGAGAAACCCGAATATAAAAGAGCGAGACGAAAGTTCAAAGGTAATTAGGTCTAAAAATACACAGATACGACAACGATTATGAGAATAAATGTTGCAAATCATATCATAATTCCACTTGAAGAAAGAGTGTTTCAAGATGTAGAGTCATACTTGTATCTTGGCAGCGATATAGACAAAGTTGATGGAACAGACATAGATTCACAGTAAGAAGACAGTAGGCAAGAGCGGCTTTCATTACATTTGGAAATCTATGGAAATCAATAAAATCATGTTTTTAAAAAAGTAAATAATAACAATATTTAGTTTAAATGTCAAGTCAATCCTATTGTTTGGCTCTTAAACAAAAGAAATAAATCTATAAATTAAAAAATAAAATAGTATTGAATCCGTTTTACAAATTAACAGTACGCAGAAAATACGGGACGTTTCCGGTTTTACCCGTCGTCAGCCATGACAAGGACAAGAATTATTCACAGGTTAAAGAAAAATACTACATACACAGTGGCGGCTTTCTTTAATGAGCTGTTGAGCTGCAGCACTCCTTAAGAAAAGGACTGAATACTGCTGTCTCTACTACATTATAATACATAATACGGACAGACCAAAAAATTGAGGTTAAAAAAAAAAAAATTATCTAACACCGTATTGGGGAAAAGTGCTACAAACGATTACAGCTCATGTGACCTTGACCTCTTATAAGCGAATGCTTGTCATACACACAGCTAGAGGCGAACTACGATTGGTTTGAATTTTTTAACCAGAGCTGCAGCCATCCACAGCTCAAGTGCAATGAGCAAATTAAAGGGAAGTTACAATGACAATTTTAAACACGAGAAATAGCAGCATACATGTCCGTGAAGGGACCCAAAGATGCAGCAATAGTGAATGCAGTCAGCGATCCATAGCTTGATTGCTTGCATTAGGACCAGCGAACCAGAGCTGGTCAAGACCGTACTCATCACGGACAGAAAGAGTGATACAAGCAGATGAAACAGTAAACAACACGGGTGATGAGCGAAAAAAAGAACAATAATAACGCACGAAAAGTTCAAAACCAGAAAGAAAGAAATATCAAAACAAGAAATTAAATAATCAACGAAACGCAAAAGGAAATACTAAAATAGCTAAACTAGTGAAACAAGTCCTGATCAAAGTAGCAAGATCGGTGTAATTTAACAGCGTTGATCACAGTATCGTCCATAAACACCAATTAAAGAAAAGTAACAGCCAAGAAGTCATAGACTTTTATAAATGTACTAGTGTAAAAGTCCGTCATAAGACGGGAATTCAATTCAAAAGCACCAATTTCTAACGGCCATTTTACTTATTCAGAAGTATTTTAAAAAACCACTGTGCATCACCACAGTGCACGAACTACGTAGCAGCAGCGAGGATCCCAATGTGTGTATACGGGATCACACATTCTATAAATATATTTTTGTGCACACCGTCATTTGTGCATTCTTCTTTGGCAAGTGTTATTTTCGGGAGAGTACATATAAGGGAAACAATACATTTAATGTCTAACTTTTAACCATTTTTTTCGATACTTTAGGCAAAATTGACAACGATGTCATCACCAAGACAATCGATACTAAATGGGAACAACTGAGAACAGCAATGACAGAAGCAGCTGTAGCGACCACCGGATACCTAGTACATAAAAAGAAAAAATGGATGAGAGAAGATACTTGGGATAAAATACAAGAAAGGAAAACAGCAAAACTTAAACTACTAGCGGCAAGTACACATAATGCAGTTGAATCTTGCAAACTAAGTTATAACTTGTTAAATAAAGAAGTGAAGACAAAAACTCGAAGAGATAAAAGACATTTCATCAATGAACTGGCCGTAGAAGCTGAAAATGCTGCAAGAACTGGTAATAGTAGGTGCCTTTATCAAATTACAAAACAACTATGTCACCAGCCTACTGATATGGAAACACCTGTTAAAGATAAATTAGAGAATCCAATACCAACAGAAAAAAAAACAAATGAAGAGATGGGCTGAGCACTTCATAGAGGTGCTAAACAGACCACCACCTATAGTAACACCTGATTTTAATAATGAAACACCCACAACCACCTTGCCAATAACTTGCGATGAATTCACGCTGGACGAGATCAAACAAGCCGTTAAAAGATTAAAAAATTTTAAAGCTGCTGGAGTTGACGAAATTTCAGGGGAAATGATTAAAGCAGTTAATGCTCTTGGAGATTTATAAATGACGAAATTTATTGTAAAGTTACCGAAAAGGTGATTAAAGCAGTTAATGACAACAACCTCTTGAGAATTTTAGAAACGATATTATAAAATATTCACACTAAGAACAATTGAAAGGAATGGAGAGAAATGCAACCACCACAACAATGGAAAGACAGTATTATTGTAAAGTTACCGAAGAAAGGTGATCTATCAGACTGTAATAACTGGCGTGGTATATCTCTATTAGCAGTACCTGGAAAATTATTATGTTGCATGATGTTAGAAAGACTTAAATTGCATGCTGACGAAAAGATCAGAGAAGAACAAGCGGGTTTCAGGCCGAAACGATCATGTATTGATCAAATATTCACACTAAGAACAATTATAGAAGAAATCAGTGGAAATGCAATCGCCACTTAATTATCACCTTCGGACGATTTTCAAAAAGCCTTTGAAGTTCATACACCGCCCACATTGTGGAAGAACTTACAATCTATGGTTTTCCAACAAAATATGTAAATGAATATAATCAAAGGCGCTATATGACAATGCAAGAGACCTTGTGGGTTTCCTGAAACGAGGACAAACTAAAGGGAATTGAAAGAATGGGATTTTAGGCAGTAAAAAACAGGGGTGAAACAAGGCTGTATTATGTCAACCTACAACTTTGCTTGGAGCCAGCCTTCAATAGATCTAACATTGGGTTACGATATCACTGAAATACTACCAACCTTTGACTGTTTTAATGAAATAATAGGAAGTAATGGAAAGATGAAAGAATATTTCTCAGAACTCCTGGATGGTGAAGCATCAGAAGCAGAAACCACTAGCTGAGCACAATTGAAGAGGTCAATGATGGTGAAGATACAGGGATGGATTCCAAGGCAGCACTGGACGAAAATCAAGATGGGCTAAAGCTCACAGGCAGGACATGATGTAAAACCCAGAAATGTTAAGTTCATGAGAGCATCATCGACCTATTACTCTTATGACAGGAAAGCGTGGTGACAACAAGACCTGGATACCAAAGAGATTGGGAGATTAGCCACCAAAAGATACCAAATTTTCAAAAAAGGGTGACAATCGACAGTTTCTCATGTCTGGTAATTATCTACTCTAGAATCCTACAAGACTCCGACTACGGATTCCAAGCAAACCGAAGTTACTCAAGACCTAATCTAACTCAGAAGAGCTGAGTGAAAAGGCCCTGAGTATAAGACCAAGAGATCCATCTTTGTTCCAGTAAGGGACTTTAGCAAGAAGAATATTCCACACCTCTGATTCATGCTATACAGAGCTTCTACAAGTCTTGCAGTGGTCAAGTGATTTCATACTCCTTACTGGAATGATCAAGGCATGTAAGGTCTAACAAGAAAGTATTCAGTAGGGTACTGGAAAATGCCCCCCCCCCGCCCCCCCACCTCTATATTTCAAAGCTGGCATTTGCTGATGATGTTGCCCTGATTGCTAAATCAGAGGCACATCTCCAATCCAACCTGCAAGTCTGGAAGGAAGAGCTGGAGAAGAGAGGGATGGTCATAAGCAGCTCTAAAACAAAATCCATGGTGATATCACGAGAAGAAAGAAGACATCTTCAGATTAAGCTGGAGAACAGGTCCTGGAGCAGGTCGACCACTTTAAATACCTCGGAGCTATTATAGACCGAAAGGGAGGAATATACATCAAAGAAGAGTTGGCCACTCGAAAATGTTATCTCAGCATACGGCTGGGAGGCTTTTTCAGGCATAAATCGAGGATTCCTCAGCAAGAGAGAGGTTGGTAAGAAAACGAAGATGGCTGTATACCGCTCCACCTATGTCCCAGTCTTTACATATGGATGCGAGTCATGGGCAATGACTACAACCCATAAAAGCCAGATCCAAACCTCAGAAATGAGGTATCTGAGGAAGGTGGTTGAAGTAACAAGAAAGACATGGTACGCAACCAGACGATACGTCAAGGAAAATCCTACCCTGCAGACCCAAGTAGAACAGTCCCAATTAAGATGGTTTGGTTTATGTGTCTGCAGAATGGGAGAAGATCGGCTACACGACAAGCATGGGAAACAAAGAGCACGGGATCCAGACCCCGAGGACGACCCCAGTACGAGGACAACATTAGGATCTTTGTGAAGGACCGAGGACTAGAATGGAACCAGAAAAGACAGTCGATAGATAGTCTGGCGAACAATCTACACCTCACGGTAGAAGGAACGGAGGTAAGTAAGTAAGTACGTAAGGTATGGTCTGTGTAATTTCCTAAACAATGTGCCGTGGGAAAATAAAACAAAATATTGAGAACTAAAGACCACAAGCGTTACGCATTGACAGAAAAAGCTGGGATTTTATATTTAGGATGATTGCGTAGAATAGGAGGATTTAAATGGTATGAATGAGAACCAGTGTGCGGCTGATGACAAGAACCAGAAAAGTGCCAAAGAAATAGAAGATGAGAAGAAAACTCTGAATGATAGGACACACATTAACAAAATCGGTTGATCGCTTTACATGACAGTCCTTTTTCTAGAAACCCTGGTGTTAGAGAGGAATTGGGAGACCTAAATACACGTGATTTCGAGGATTGGAGATGTAAATGAATCAAAGCTGGCGCACTACACGATGGATGACTGCCGACCGGGTAGAGTGGAAGCAGTTTTGATGCCGCCCTACAAGACGCCACCAGGCGTGATGGCCACTGACTGCTTTGATGGTCGGCAGCTAGGATCAAAGAAGAGAAAGAAGATGTAAATGAAATGAAAAAGAAAACATGGAAAGATATTGTGCAAATAGCACAGGTCAGGAAGACCTGGTACAAATTTATTGAAGTCCCTATGCTCTTCGTGGAGCTAGGAGTTAATGAATAAATAAAACCAGCCAAGCAGTCACTGCCATGGAACCCCCTGTAGAAGATGGGACCGTAAAGACGTAACACCTTATGAAGATGATAGATTGAGAAATAAGTTAGGATTATTTGAATCAGACGGAGATGGCAAAAGCTTATCCAAATTGAGACAATCAAAAAAGGACTTTGACATCTCACGTCTATTTGTGTTCAGACGACTATACACTACGTTAATACAAGGCCTAGCTTACTAACATCTCCATATTAAAATAAGGAAGGATAAAATACCATAGATAAAATTTTTATTATTTGGAGTTACTTGATATTGCTTACATTGTGATGTTACTGTTTAGGCTTTTGCACAAGTCGTTAAAGGCCTCAAAATACAGAGTGTCCCAAAAGTCTCAATACCACGAATCCCAGATCCCACAACCTGTGATAACCCATTCTAGGGTACTGTTAAGCAGACAGTCATCCAATGCAGATATGAAACAACAAACCAACTTAATGAAGCAGTTCACACTACATTCCAATGCATCACTCCACAAATTTTACCAAAAAAAAACTCGGACTTGACGGTATGATCCTGTTTGCAGAGAACAAAATTGTCCTCATCCATGTTAATAATGTTTCAGTTATATATTGAAAGTGTGATGTGAATAACAGAAATATATTTGATTAAAAAAGAATGTTTTAGATTTTTTTTTTTTTAAAGAAATGGAAGCAGAGCGGACTATAATCACATGAATTTCATGTGCCTTCACTCATCCACCATCCTCTTCCACCCTGTTCAGCCTAATTGTTGGTAATAATTAGGGTATTAAGTGTAATTTTATTTCCAATTTTGTGATATATTCAAAAGAATGATTAAACATAACATTCTTATATAAGCAATAGTTTTAGTGGTACAGGGAGTTTGGGACACTTTGTAGATAGCCGTAGAATTGCCCATCCAGAGTTGTACAAACAACTAAGTCAAATAAGGGCGTTGATTGATTGGTTGATATTTATGGAAACATGCAACATGACTTTGTTTGCCCTTCCCACCCTCTACCGCTCTTGTATAAACACTATTCATCACAAAGCAGACGATACAGACAGCCATGACAAACGACGAATGCTTGTTACGTACATAACACATAAATGGTATGAAAGGGTACCCGACAGTTGGTAGAAGCATTTCTTCACAACAGATGCATACTTTCAGAAACCGTCAGACTGCATCTTCATTGTCTTTTATCTCCTTAAGGAACACAGGACTTCAACTAATTTGCGCTAAGCCTTCTTGTCCTGTGCCATCCTTTCAAAATATTTCCGTGTCTTCATTATCACGTTCGTGTCTGTCACCAATTTCTTCTGTATGTGTTTTCTGGTCTCCACCTCTCCATTACGCTGGGGATTTCAGAACAAGGATCGCTATAAGCAGGTTACATTAGTATGTATCCTTATGAAGTGCCTGCGTCTTCTTCTGATCTCTTGTTTCACAGGTATTTGTCTGGTTCCTGCCATCAATTCCCCTTTGACGATCTTGCTATGTAATTTCAACCACTTCTTGGCTCTTGTTTTTGTCATTCTCCACCCTGTCGGGCCATACACTCTCAGACTGTCTCGACGCTGAAGTTGAAGATTCTGAAATTTTATTTTCGTTTTTTTTTTTTGTAGTGAATTTGATATCTTTTGACTTCCATGTATTTCTCTATACAGGGAAAGTTCCGCTTGCCTTTAGTATATTCCTGTTTTGGTATTACTGTCCGTTCATCCAAATGTTGTCTACACCGCTGCTAAGATATATGTATGAGTCTAAATCTTGCCAGGGCGTTTCTCAACGTGCAATCTTACTATCTGTTAAGATTTACGCATTTTGTATGAAATTTTGTGTTTTAAATTTGTTCAGACTCTGTGCACCGGTGTGCACCTCGGGATTGATGAGATCATCTGCGGTTGTGATGTTATGGCTTGAGACAGTGGGTGTTTACGTGATAAGTTTGTGTCAACACTGAGGAACGGATGTTTGGTTTGGTTTTTTAAGGACTATCGTCATTGCACACGGACAACTCCATCAGTGCTCCGATCTCCTCCCTTAGATCACACTAGGACGATCTCAGCACAGCGCACGAGCTCCGTAACATCGGCGAGAATCCAAATATGTGTACATTCTATAAATATTTTTGTGGTTGGTAGGTTTCTAATTTTTAAATTTTGCCAGGGCAGCGGCCATATGGCCTAATCTTTACGATTTTCAACTGTCGTCGGATTTTTAACGTGCGCAACTTGCACACGGGACCTCCTATTTTTTCGCCCTTATCTGAGAAGGGTAGGCATCCGATCTCACTACCCAGGAGACCAGGGGGAGTATGACATCATTAGGACCCCTGGTTCTGAAAATAATTTCCATACATTAAATTCCCTCAACTGGGAATCGAACCGGTACCTCTAGAATTCGAGGCGGACGCCATACCTCTTAACCACTCCGACCCCCTGTCCACCGGTAAAGTAACATAAGTATAGTTTCTGTTGTTTTGTTGTTGTTGTTTTTTTTAAATACGAGTCTTGACTGTTTACCAAGGCACGCCCCCTTCAGCCGAAACGCGCCCCGATGAGACTAAACACGCCCCGTTCAGACTAAACACAGTTTACGTCGGTATTACCAGGTCGGCAACCAGTCAATCGCGTTTAGCTGGTAGATTAAAAAGGATGACTTGGTAGACCACTAGGCGACGGAAGAGGAACAAGAAATAATTTGTAAGCAAGGCCCTCTCCAGCCGACGTTTAAAAGCTCGATGTCTTCTGGATTAAAGATGCTTTTTTTCCCGCGTTCCCAATGAAAACTCATGAGATAGCCTACTACAGTTCATTTTATCCCTGAACTGCAGACGATAGGAACGAGATCTTGTATTTGAAGTGAAGTTAAGATTCGGTGAAATATAATTCAGCTTGGGGTTTCCATCGCTTTGTCTATGGAATAGAAGTAAGTAGAGCATCATGCAGAGGTAAAAGGTACATACAGGGTGCGCTTATTCAAAATTTCAAAATATTCAGAAACTTGAGAAAACAAAAACAAACAAGGCAGATCTTTGGGACGTTTATTGTTTCTAAAGTAGATACTCACAAATCCTGGGCTGCCAACTGCTGGACTAAGGCGTTTAAAAAGTGTAGGTAGTCCCCTAGCAGTTACTGCCGTAGGGGAGGGAAGTGTTAGAGACTTCACTATATGAGGTCCAGCATCGAGAGGTGGGGTGACCAGTTCCCTTCCTCGCTGCCTTTTCCGTCCCTAACTCACGAGTAGGATTGGGTACCCATTTACAGCTGGGTAGACTGGAGCATGACGCCACCGTGTTTTTAACCCGGTACACTCGCCGCGAGAGTCTAACGCTCTAACCACGCTATCAACATGACGCTCACTAGGGCGTATGCCTACATTTCAAGCACGCTTCAGTTGGTTTTATTTTTCTGATAAAGTATTGCGCAGATATTGAGGTGTGGTACTGGGGGTTGGACTGGCTCAGAGGTACAGCGTCCGCTTCTAATTCTAAAGGTACCGTGTTCGCTCCCAGCACAAGGAATATTATTTGTAGACATTTGTTTTGTCCATAACCAGTTGCTCCTAATGATGTCATACTCCTCCCTGGTCTCCTGGAAAGTGAGATCGGATGCCTAGCCATCTTGGACAAGAGCGAAAAAAATAGGGGATCCTGTGTGCAAGTTTCGCACGTTAAAAATCCCTCGACAGTTGGAAATCGAAAGAGTAGGCCACGCGACCGCTGAACTGGCAAAAATTTGAAAATTAGGAAAGCCACCCACCAGAAAACTATTTATAGAATAGGTGATTCCTGTATGCACACATTGGGATTCTCGCCGGTGCCACGGAGTTCGAACACTGTGCTGAGATCCTCTTTGTGTGATTTACGGGAGGAGATTGGAGCGCTGATGGAGTTGTTGTCCGTGTACAATGAAGATAGTCCTTAAATCTAAAGCTAAACCAAATATGTGTTTGGTAACACTAAAATAAAACACTGAACATCTTCTATAAAAAAGCAACAATATAATGTGCGTCATTATCAACACTTTCCCCTCCTTACGGAGCATAGAGCCAAAGTCGGCCCTACGGGTTTTCAAAGTGGTGGTAGGTCTCGTGTTGGCGCCACCTCCCCCTCCCCCCACCCAACTCTGTGTCATGATGCATTTTACTCTTACGAGATCTAATTTTATGCTGTTGAGTTGGATCGCGATGTGATTTCCGCAACTGATGTTCACTGTAGCTTTTTATTTTTTTAAAAATCTTATGGTAGGTACTTTAAAAAAAAATAACTTCATGTTCAATTACAAATGGGCACTCAGTGTTGTGTGTGTGTATATATATATATATATATATATATACGAGGCGTGTTCAAATGAAACCCGTCCCAGTGGCTTTATAACAAATATATGTAAGGTACATCAGCAGGAGTAGTAGAATTAAATACAGCAATTGTTATGAAGCAAGTACTCACTGGGGTTCTTTAGAAATAGTCACCATAGGCATTCAGACACGCATCCCACTGCTTGGGTAGACGGCGGATGCCGTCCGAGAAAAATGACTTTGGTTGCTTATTGAACCATTTGGTCACCGAGGCCCTGACGTCTGCATCGGAGTCGAATCGTTGTCCATTTAGAGATTTTTTTAAGGGTCCAAACAAATGAAAGTCACATGGTGACAGATCGGGGCTGTAGGCTGGGTGTGGCAGAACTTCCCACCTTTTCCTTGCTAACGCTTCCTGCACAATGTTCGCAACACGTGGATGAGCATTGTTGGGTTTTGGTGATCCGGAATGTTTCCATTGCATGCTCGCTGTTTTGCTGCACGGCTCAAAGTGGTGGCACCACGACTCATCGCCTGCCACTATGCGCAACAGAAATGCATCACCCTCCTCTTCGTAACGCAGCAGGTGGTTCAAACTCCACCCCATGCGTTCTTCCTTATGGTGATCGGTCAGCATCCGTGGGACCCATTGTGAACACACCTTTCGATACTTCAGTTTCTTCCTAACCACCATTTGAACTGTCCCAAGAGACACAGCGAATTCCTCTGCTAGCGAACGTAAGCTCCGACGACTGTCCACCCGTATTGCTGCATCAATCTTGGCGATGGCTTCTTCTGTCACAACAATATGCACCTGACCTGGCCGCGGAAGATCTTTCGTTAACTGACGTCCTTCTCGAAACATTCGTGCCCAGTCTTTCACTGTAGTCTTAGACACACTTTTGTCACCATACACTGCTTTCATTCGGCGATGAATGTCGACTGGTCGACATCCTTCGGCTGTTAGGAACTGAATCACCGCTCGCTGAGCGACCTTGGACGGATTCCGTATCACACCGGCCATTATTTTAACGGTCTGCAGCACAAACAATGAATACTAGGAGAATGAACACTTACACACTTGTACATGCGTATGTGCTTATTACGTCAGATGTGACATCATCATGCTCCTCCTACAAATGTCCACTTGGCGCAGCACGGGCGGGTTTCATTTGAACACGCCTCGTATATATATATATATATATATATATATATATATATATACATATATACATACATATATATATATATATATATATATATATATATATATATATATATATATATATATATATATATATATATATATATATATATATATACAGCACTTTGAGCGCCCGTCTCTAATTCAACATTTTTCAATTTCAAGCGTAAGTGTTTAAAAGTTTTCAGCTGTATTGGTAAAGAAATTCTATGAAGATGGATTTTTTACTGAACTCGAGCCCACTTCCTTAAGAACGATATGACTCTGAAATGTGCTGTTGAACTGATACATTTCTAGCCTCTGGTTCCTAAAGAAAATCACCCCAGTTTGACAGAGGAGCTCAGAGAGTGAACGCTTTCTTTCTTTTCATCAATGTATCTGTGTGAGTAATAATTTTTAAATATGAATTTCATCAAAAGCAAATACTGGTGCAGACTCACATACGCCCGTCTGTGATGCTCCTAAGATACAATTATATTTTTTTTACTACCTATCATAACATTTTGAAAAAATTGTTACGTGTTTTAAGACAGTGCATTAGAAAAAAATGGTGGAGGGGAGACGTGTTTGTAAAACGAACAGAGAAGGAAATTTGTTATACTGGTCCAGATTCATTCTGTTTTCATGTGAATAATTTTGTGATCGGAGTTGTAAGAAGGCAGGTATTTCGCTCAAGTATCCTGGACTTTACGTCGGTAATGGAGATTGGTTGTTCTTTTGCATTCGCCGAATAGCAGATCATGGAAGTGTACCACAGACGAGATCGACATCGATAAATGTCTCGTGTTTTCGGTTGCCTTGGACAAATATTGAATTCTGCTTTGGCATCATGCCTCGTTCTTGGTTCCGATCTCCGTTATCTTCATATGTTAAAGGTTAAGTCGTTAGCTTTTTTTGTGATAGTCACCACAAACGGCGATGCCCGCCAGTTCTGTAGAGCTGTTACCCCTCGTTACTCTGACCTTGATGATTGAATATTACATGTTTGCTGTCTGGTGCAGAAGACACAGGGGATGGTGATTTTCCTTTAGATCTATCTAAGTCAGAGGTGGGGAATACGTTCACCAATCGACACATGTAGGGAATACGTTCACCAATCGACACATGTGGGGAATACGTTCACCAATCTACACATGTGGGGAATACGTTCACCAATCGACACATGTGGGGGAATACGTTCACCAATCGATACATGTGGGGAATACGTTCACCAATCGACACATGTGGGGAATACGTTCACCAATCGACACATGTGGGGAATACGTTCACCAATCGACACATGTGGGGAATACGTTCACCAATCGACACATGTGGCGAAATAGGGATCAGAAGTGTGGCGTATAGGTTTATTAGACCCGGCATAACAGAGAACAAGTTTCATTACTTTTTTTTTTTAAATTTAGGCGTTATGCCTAGTTTCGTGAGGCGCGATCCGCTTAACCTAGACATAAGGGCCGTTGGTTATATTAGGACGCATGCCCAAATATTAAAGACCTTGTGGTCTGGTGTTATAAGTATAGAAAATTCTCGAAAAGCCATTTTTTACTGTGACATTACGTTATACTTTATTCAACTGACGAAACGCCTGCATTTACAAAATATTGCTTGTATTATTCATTTTAAGGAATTTAGGAATTTCGGCTGTAGGCCAAGAACAGTGGATTTCAATCTATGGATGCCAGGGCCAATAGAAACAGCAATAGGCTATCAAATACGTCTTGATTTGTTCGAAAATCTAAACGCCTTGATAATCATTGATTTGCTATTTAACTCCCTTTATAACGATGATTTGTGTAGGTCAGGGGTAGGCAACCCAGTAATTATTGGGAGCTGCGGTATAAATGTTGAAATTTCTAAAGATCCGACCTTGGTAACTAGGGAGATCCGGTCAGCATTGATGTAGCTATAGTAATCTTTTTCAGCGCAAGTCCTTTTCAGAACTTCATCTCGTTAGCAGATAGAAGTTGGTAGTAAATTTTCAAGGCTTATTATTTAGCAACGCTGTAAAAGCTAGAAGTCCTTTTCATGACTATTCTTTTTCTTCTTCATGCTAGCTGATAGAAGGTCGTTGTCCTTTTCTGGGCTTGGTTTTTTTTTTTTTTTTTTTTTAGTTAACACTATACTTCAGTTGACAGTGTTCCCGTTTTTATTTTATTTTTTTTGGTGGTTATTGCGTTCTGAAATAACCGACGGACAAAGTCTAGATTGAAAGAAACGTCCTTCGGAATAAGTTGGCAAAAACCTCAAGTAAATTAAAAACTTTGATAAAACGATATCCAAATATCCTCAAACATGAAAAAAGACATCAGAATAACGGCAGTTTATATGGCATTTTAAGCGGGGAGGAAGGAACAGAATACAAATTTTATTTTATTTCTTTAAATGTAGTAGTCCACGCAAGTCGCTTATAAATAGATCAAGTTAAACAATTTATTATATTTAATTTAATTTATTTTTTTATTATTATTAATATTATTATTTATTTATTATTATTTTTTAAATTTATTTTTTCATTTTATTTATTTATTTTTTCATTTTATTTTTTTTATTTATTTTTTTTTCCTCACTCTTTTCCAGTCCTTGTTTTCATTATTTCTTATTTTTTGTTTTTAATGTACTATCGACTTCCTCTTTCCGGTTTAGTGGCAGCCATCTTGCTTCACATGTGACTGGACACAAGGGAGTTTTTTCTCTTATTTTTATAGTTTCATGTTCTCTACTTAATTCTCATTTTCTTTCCCTCCTGTCTCTTGTTTGTCCGTCCCTGACGAAGGCCTTGTGGCCGCAACGTAGGTTTTTCTTGTCCTTCTCATTGTAAGACGTATTACTATTTGTGTGTGTGTGTTTTTTTTGTTTTTTTCCCATTCAACAAGTTAAACAATAAAATCAGTCTAACTTACATTTGTAGAGAGAAGCTTGGCGGTCACTCTCATCCACAATTCTCTTTATGTATGGTTAAAAATGGGAGTCAGAGTGGCTAAGAGGTATGGCGTCCGCTTCGTATTCTAAAGGTGCCGGTGTTGCAGACAGGACGCACTTAACGGTAGGGAACACTGTACAGTTCTTCCTACCTGATTGTACCGGACACTGTACAGTGAACGGCACCTAGGTACCGCTCACTGTACAGTGAACCTTACCTGCTAGGTAGGAAGCACTGAACTTGGGTAGGAATGAATTAACATTTTAAAGGTATAAAATATCCGAAACCCGTACATAAATATAATTAACTAGCAATAACCCGTCAACATTGACAGGTTATTAATTATAGTGTGTTGTGTCTGTTACATGTATTACCGACGGTACTATCACTACTGTGGTCATTTCATTGCAAACGATCGTCATTAGATATTTGTAGT
Source organism: Oreohelix idahoensis (assembly GCA_024509875.1). Taxonomy (NCBI): domain Eukaryota; kingdom Metazoa; phylum Mollusca; class Gastropoda; order Stylommatophora; family Oreohelicidae; genus Oreohelix; species Oreohelix idahoensis. The sequence continues at coordinate 182,903 of JAMPIV010010218.1, read as the reverse complement.
GAAAACTATATGGATGTATTAAATATGAAGACATGGAGTAACCTTACCTAAATGACATGTGGAGCAGTGATAATGAAATAAATAACTAACATTTCTTTTATGACAACATGTCTCGTAATTGTTCGCGCATCTTTAAAATCTTGCACTGGTCGACTTACTGCCTCTGAGAAGCCATGGTCGACTTACTGCCTCTATGACAACGTTTGAAGTTTGACGAAACTCCAGTTCATGTACTGTTTATCAATCGTATTGTTGGCTTCTTTCCATAATCAAACTGTTCATGCACACCTTAATTTGCGCACTTTTTCTGTTTTCGGGAGAGTACATATAAGGGGAAACAATACAATTATTATCTAACTTTCAACCACAGTTGCACCCCCTTAGCTGTGGTTGAAAGATAATATACTCTCTCAAAAATTGAAAAAGTGCGCAAATGACGGTGTGCAAAATGTGACTGACCGACCGACCGACCGAAGTACTTACAGCGGGTATTATGGTATTGATTAGCAATAACCCGTCAACACTGACAGGTTATTAATTATAGTGTGTTGTTTCTGTTACATGTATTACAGACGGTATTATCACTACTGTGGTCATTTCATTGCAAACGATCGTCATTAGATATTTGTAGTGAAAACTATATGGATGTATTAAATATGAAGACATGGAGTAACCTTACCTAAATGACATATGGAGCAGTGATAATGAAATAAATAACTAACATTTCTTTTATGACAACATGTCTCGTAATTGTTCGCGCATCTTTAAAATCTTGCACTGGTCGACTTACTGCCTCTGAGAAGCCATGGTCGACTTACTGCCTCTATGACAACGTTTGAAGTTTGACGAAACTCCAGTTCATGTACTGTTTATCAATCGTATTGTTGGCTTCTTTCCATAATCAAACTGTTCATGCACACCTTAATTTGCGCACTTATTCTGTTTTCGGGAGAGTACATATAAGGGGAAACAATACAATTATTATCTAACTTTCAACCACAGTTGCACCTGCTTAGCTGTTGTTGAAAGTTAACGTACTCTCTCGAAAATAGAAAAAGTGCCCAAATGACGGTGTGCAAAATGTGACTGACAGACCGACCGACCGAAGTACTTACGGCGGGTATTATGGTATTGAATGCTGTGTTGTATGTATTGAGAAATGGATGTGCCAGTAAAACCAAGGCAATAATACACGATAATTGCGTTTTATTTTCTAATTGGCAGTGTATAAATAAAGAGTATTAATATAATAAAGCTGGATAGATGACATTCCTTCGGAACATAGATCTAACCAACGAAAATTAGTATACGTCCAATCCATTAAAAATATGTATATTACTTATTTAGTAACTACTATTACCAAAAGAGCATTAAAAACTTTTTTTTTCACCTTAATATAAAAAATCTAATAATTTATACCGTCATCTGCTCGTTTTGTTAAATAAACCTTCTCTTTGGCCAGAACGTACTTATCGCTGTACGGGCAACGACAGATGCATATTTTACGTCCGTAATAACGTTAATTGGAATCGAGTTCAAGTTGTTGTAGATAAGTAGTTGTTTTGAATTACGCTGCGAAAAAAAAGTAAAAGGTAAAATACGAAGCTTTATGAAGGCTTTTAAAAGAAGTTTTATCCTCTGTGATGTTACTTTCTTTAAGATACTGGGTTACGGGTATTGAAAGATGGTTTTGGATCGCATACCCTTCAGCATTCAGCAAAGTCACTACATATCTTGTTCAGGATGGTTTTCGGTCATTAAATACAATGACTTAGAATCCTAATTAACTGTCGCCCGTCCAGTTGATACACAGTGCAGATCGTGGCTGTACTACAAGGCCCAAGTCTTGGTTGTTGTTGCTGTTTAACAAGGTCTCCTGAGCTTCTCGCTCTTCTGCAGCCAGTACCAAGTTGAAGACTCCTTGGTATTATCTACACTGTAGATCTAGTCTTTTACTGTCGCTTTTCTGCCTTTCCGAAACGTGTTGAGTTAAAGTCATGAGCTCCAGTTTCTCCAGCTTGGCTTGCATTTAAAGGATCGTCACATCTGGTCCCAAGCTAGGAGTAAGAAGTGTGTGGCATACTGTGCATTCACCGCCATATGTCGTACATTTTTAGATAGGTATAGAGATTTATTTGGTCTTATCTGAGTAGAGCAGAAGGTTGGTGGTTTATGAGAAAGAAAGGTGTTAGAATAGATTCCACGAGTGAATAGATTAAGGTGAAGATCCGTCTCTGAAATGAGTGGTGTCTCTAGTCCAGCCTATCTATACGACTATCTTTAGAAGAAGACGATCTGTCAAACCTCCCTAAAGTATAATTACAAGTTTACTAAACACCCCTACACACAATTATGTGACAACAAGACACACAAACGTGAAAACTATGGTAAATGGATATGGGTCTGACCGACACACTAAATTAAGTTTTGTTTAGTTTATTATCACTTAAACTTTACAACATCAAACATATATAAATTAATATAATCATGTTTACAGATATAGGAAAATAACCCAATAAGTGCCCTTCCCCTTGTTGAGGAAAAAAGATCCCAAAGGAAGTTAATAACCCAAAAGGTCAAAGATTAACACTAGGGTATAGAATAGACAGTAAAGAAAAGAACAAGTTCCCACTAAAATACTATCCAGTAAAAAAAATTAACAATAGTTAAAAAAAAACAAGTTTGCAGGTACAATGTTTCCTGTAACACAAGAAAATCTTTCACTCTCTCTCTTTCTGTTGTACTTGGCCACTCATTCGCTCCTTACATAATCTGGTGAAACAACGTTTTTGGACGAATATCCATGAATGTGCATATAAAGTCCAGTATTTGGTATCATCCGAATCGGGCCCCAGTTCCTCCAATAATAAATAAATTGTACACGTGGAACGCCTAATTTGATGGTAGGTTTCTAGATACACAATTGTCACCTAGAATAGTTAATGCCGGAACTCTCTGAGATATGGCATTCCCAGTAAACAGCAGGAAAACATATGGGTACTAAAAACTGTTAATTATGATGATAATCCTATCGGCTTGCTCTGGGTGAGTGCCGATTATGAAACAGCGTATTCTCCTGGATAAAATCCACTTGGGTAAACGACTGTCAGAAGTCGGGAAAAATGTTATGTATATTGCCACAGCGGGCTGATAAAATTGAATGGAAAAAATCTGGATATTTTGTAAGTCTCGTTACTCAAATTTACAGTTAAAAAATGTTAGTGTGTCGCCCTGGCAATTCCTGTTCACACCGGTACGGGGACGAACGCCAAGAAAAAAAACGACAACTATTATTCCTTCAGTAACTGAGGAAAGGACCACAATAGAAACCGCTGGCCGCTGGGTTTTGATCAAGCACTGTATTAGGAAGAAAACAAAACATTTAACCAAAATGTCAATATCCTATGCTATCAAGCGTAAGATATGATCTCTTATCCTCTCCGTCACTTAATTAAATTAAAAGGCACACGGTATCTTAGCCTATATTGTCGCGCGTCGCTTAACGAGTACGGGTTTGGTAAAAGCATACCGCCTCTTCCCCCCCCCATTCCCCCCGACCAGGTAAAACACTCAGCGCACAATGTCAGTTATAATTTAATTATGACTACCCGCCCTTAACAAATATCGCCTGTCATTACTTGCTAGTTGATTGTCTATTGTTTTACTCGAAATGATATTAACACTAGTCATTTAAAAAATTTACACACAAAGAAATATAATGCGCCTACTACTCTGTCACTTTATCCGTCACATAGCATTATACTTAAGTCAGCTAACACGTATCTTCTGGTGTAAAGAAATGGTTGATGGATTTTACATTACTGAACCACTGGTAAGAGAATATCTACGCGTTTGCTATTTCGCTAGTCTTAACGCTAGGGAATAACAGTGAATAAGATGGTAAAACTTTTAACACATTTAATACTTAAGCACAACTTATATTATTACCAGAAAAACAGAATAGTCCCAACGAAGGCTATTAACGCACTATTTCACATAGGTTCTAGCGTCGCGTTTAGACTATCCAAAATTTCCTGAGAGTCTTGATAACTGACTTGGAGAGAAGGCAGTATATATACAGATTTAGGGTAATATCTCTAAAAGATGTTACAATTCACACCTTCGGCGTATCAGGGAAACACAACGAGCTTGGCTTCCGAGATAAAGGATTCTATGGTTCGATCTACCCACGATGCCGAACGACATCAGAAGAGATATCGTGCGAACGGGCCTTCTTAGATTTTCTCCCCCTGCCATAGATCAAATACTTAAGTCCCCTGAAAATGTCGGACATCAAAGGTGGTCGGGAAGTATTATTATCACCCTTGAATTGCTACCTAGTCTGATATTTTTCCCCACGTGCTTCCTGTCACTATCCTATGATTGACAGATCCGCTCGCGTAAGAACTCATGTAAACAGACCGGTTCGCTCCACTGTTATCTGGCATGTTGCGAAAATAGGTAAACAACTCGTTAGCGCAAGAAAGACAGGAAAAATAGGCGTGGCTTCAAAAGTGAGTCAACAGACAGCGATTTGCGTTGTTTTGCCTTCGCAAAACATAAGCGCTGAGGAAGCAAAGGTGTTCGGATTTCTGTAGGATTACTGAGGCTATATTTACATACGTCACACCATCTAAGGGGGCTCTTCAACTATGCAGAGCTAAAATACTGTACTCTGGTTCTGGGCTCTCCCAAGGAATTGTCACGTCCTGCACAGAGACACTACTCAGCTTCCCCTGCCTATCACTGGGTCCATAGTGAGATTCTTCTGCACGCAGTCAACTAAGTCAAAGCCAAAGAATTACGATGGGCTGAAGTGACTTCTCCAAGCTTATAGTGCAATGCTGGGTTCTCAACAAGTTTCACAACAGGAGTAATCCATGAAAGTGTATGGATGATTTCAAGAGTTAATGGGGATATAATTAGCCTCACAGACATAGGTTCACTTCCACGTACATATATATATTGTAGCATTGTGCACAGCTGGGGGTCATTTAAGATGACTAGAGATATGCCTCCATGCATCCAAGTCTTGGTTGAGTACTGGTCCCTTTACATTCCGATAATTTAACAGATCGTTATGTTCCCTCCCCCATGCATCACGTGCGTGGAGGGTTGGTCCAAAAATGACAAAAGTAGTCCATTTCTCCCACATGCATTGTTGGAGTGACATACTTATTTCCTAATATGCAGTCCATCATCTGGGTATCGATTTCTGTTGCATATATTCTTAGAACAATCCAATATTCACCATTCAGAAAATTTATAGTGCCAATAAAGATATGTTTCTTTCATACCCGAATAATTAAACGGGTTTGTCCCTCTTCCTGGTGCCTCTGAGTCGGGCGAATCTTGTCTCAACCTGCCAGCTGGTGTGAGACATTTACGACCGTTAACGTGAAGCGTTCACGGTAATGGGCTGTTATGATGCAACAACTCTTAACAAAGAAGTCTGTTATCACGTATAACCTAATTAACATGTAGAATAAGAGCAATAGGTGGTACCACTCACGCATAGCAAAATCCCACACAGGGCTGTTACATTTAACCGCGGCTTTGTAATACCATGAGAAAGAAACTAGCATTTAATGACATGAGAATAGTATTATATATTATTGAACTCTAAAAGCAAGTTGAATGTAAAATTTAAAGTAATTGCCAACACATTTCAAATTGTGAGAACAACTCTATTCGTGATCAGAAGCAACTGAAACTTTCCTACATTATGTAAATATAAACTTACTTTAAAATGAAAGTGGTTAACTCCTAAAACAATTTTCCATAATGAATTATACATAATAAGTACAGCTTGTTTTTTAATTTTTAAAATTTTTCTGCACTCAGTACTGTATACATTGCATGCATGTTTAAAATCACTGATCTATTCAATTAAACGCATGTCGTAGCGCTTCTATTTCTTCATTTTTTTCATATATAACACTCTATGTTATCATTATAAGTAAATTATTTAATGTAAAACCAGTAACGGTAGTCATGTCTCAAATGTACTCCCTAAAATTGTGGTTTTTGAACACGGATATTAAGATTTAACTTCAGCCACTCTTGACATTTTGTCTCAGTAAGATGCCTATTAATAATTAAATGAAGCTTATTTCATGTCTTTTTTTTAACCGAGACAGTCTGTTTGTCTACACACTGTGACAGAACAACCAAGATCTTTCTTTCATACTTTTTGTTTTGTTTTACAATTACAATTAATAACAATTCAGAGGTACAATTTTATGCAATGTTATTTATTTATATATTTAATGAGCGTCCGATTGAAAGAGTGGCTAGAATGCTGATCTCTCGCGGCAATGGTGCAGGGTTCGATTCACAGTATTGACAAGGTATCAATTTCCCCGCCCCCCTATGCAATGTTATTATTTATATATTTAATGAGCCCACATCCTTTATTTTATTATCTTTCCTTACTTGTTTTTTCCTGTATTTTTCGCATCACTTGTTTGAGAAAAATATTTTTCTTCAGTATTCTCAAACTTTACCTTGTGTTTTTCTCATACTGGGATACGTAACTTTATTACATAGATGTCAGTCAGACGTGAAGTGCGATTTAGTTGCAGTCCATCTCAGACATCGAGCCGACTTGGGTCTGCACCTTCAGATGACACGACACTCCTGAGTTAGATTCTCGACGTAAACGCGTGAGAATGCTAGGAGAGAGCAGACATCCGTCTGCATTTTTACCGGTCAACAACGAGTTGGATCGGCCGAACGCTTAAGTAGGAGCGAATATCTACACCTTATAGTCGCAGTTTCAGACGGTTGTCTGAGATTTGCAACTGACACGCGCTTTTCCCGGTCAGTTTGTTAACGCAGGTGCGTAATCGCACTGATGGCTGTTACGACATGAGGGAAGCTGACGTAGGGTGTTAGAGAAGGGGAGAGACGGGCGCTGTTTCGTGGTTTCGAAACAGTGGGATTCTTTGTCCGTTTCATAGAGATCAACCCTAGTTTGAAACTTTATTTTCATTCTTGTCTCAATAATTCGCAGTAGACAGGTGGTTCGCGAAGAGTAGAGCTGTATAAGCGAAGTTTCTTAGTTTGTTGCGACAATTTGTCGAACTTCTAGACTTCCATAAATATAAGCGTGTAATTCTTAATTGTGCGATATCCTGTAGTGCTGTGTTTGAGGTAAATATTATATAGTAGTTCTCTAGAATTTTGTGAAGTGACTAAGTGTTAAATCGCCGATTTCATTTTAAACTAGTTCTTTTGAACAGAGTGCTTAATCTATATAGTCTGTATTATTTTCTAGTGACGCGTTTCAGTGGAAAGCAGAATAAATTATATTTCTAGCATTAAACCATAATGTAGCTATAATGAAGTTAATTTACTGCTAAATAATCAGTCGAGATCATATTTTTCTAAAACTAACTTATAATGCTAGATGCGACATCAGTGAATATTGACGGAATGCGCAAATATTCCTAATTCCTGATGATTGATTTTATATAACTTATTTTACGGGAAGTTTTAAAGATAAGTCAAGCTGTAGGCTTGCTATTAAAATGTAAGTTATATTGAGTACACATATGTAAATTATTTGATATGTGTTCTTTCTTTTATATAGTGAAACTGTGGTACCCAACTTGCCAGCGTTTAGTAAAGAGACATATTTGTGTAAAGCATAGACAGTTCCTATCTTTAACCACGTGGGTTTTTTTTGTTGTTGTTTCAAGTAACACTGGATCTGACAGTGCATATGCCGTCAGAGAGAGACAGTAATAGCAATCCCACTAACGGTTTCTAAAGACTAGAAATATATATTGGGCTTTTGAGCCAGTTCATATTGCTCCACAAATTTAAATGTACATGCTGCCTGGCGGCGAAAAATATTACAAGAAAAACATTAACATTCCGACAGAGATTGTGACTAGTATTGTGGTGACCAAATATAGTACCTGCCTGAAAGAAGACACCGATCTGACATTCCTTAAATCCTAGAATCCAAAGCTAATGACATTGTGCTCTGCTAACTTTCGTGCCTGGACAAATTTTATGTGACTTAATCAGACATTCGAGAAAAATTAGAACACCCAAGGAATCGGTTCCCTGAGACAGAGAGTTCAGTACGTCTTTTGGAACTGGGGGTTTCTTGGTCGCTGACTGCATTTTTCGGGTCTGTGCGAAGGTCCTAGAATTATTATGTTCCCAGAGGCAACGAGCAAAGTTGTGAGTATATATGTGAGAGAAAGGCCATGGCTGGATGAATGAGAGTACACAGGTCTGAGTGTTATTTTACCGGTGTATTATTGTCACCCATTTGCTGTCTTTACTGGGTTTTTTTTAATCTGCAGAATTTGTTACAAATGCTAGAGTTTCTTTTTTTCTTAGGCTAAATCAGATTATCCAACTCTGTTCATACATTTACGAGAAAGAAAGAAACCTCTTAGACTCAACCCTATGTATCTATAACTCTTTGAGCCATCATCTGTTCTCTTAACGGGGCTGTGGGCTAAACCTAGAGTAAGATTCTAACGGGCTATCATCCTTGTAGCATTTTCCTTGAATTCTATGACTATTTGTATATGTTTTTTTCTTTATGTATTTTTTGGTGTTGTGAGAAATTTTGATATGATAATTAAAATATCTCTCTTGAACAAAAAAAAAAAAAAATCAGTGCGTTGGTCAGCTCGATCCCAATTATCTGTATAAGCATTGTTATAGATTTTCCAAGTCTGTGTGTTTAACTGTCGTCACGTGTATGTGCGTGCCCGTGAGTAGATAGAAATATATGTAATATATATGTGGAATAGACTGTCGGACTCTGTAAAAGTCGTCGTAGAGGATAGGTGAGAGAGAGAGAAGAATTCTTTTTCGCTTTCAGCGACAGCCTCTATACCACTGTCTATCATCTCACCTGTGTGGAAATTCTATTGTTTTACTAATTCACACTGGGACTCTCACTCATTTCAAGCTATTCAGAAGGGACCCACCCAAGTCTTAATTCTCCTATCCAAAATCTACGACAAATGGTCGCTCGTTACCGGGAATTGAACCCAAAATCCTAAGGCGATACGACAAATGTGGTCTCGCCCGACGGATTTTTGAACTTAGAATAGGAAGACGAGTACGACAAATGTGGACTCGTCTATCTGGATTTTGAACTTAAGATTCTTTATTCTGATATAGAGTAAGAGTGTGATGTCTTGTGAGTTTTGTATCTTTTAAAAATAATTTATCCCCCAGACTAACGATCTGTTTACGGGCGTGCTGACCACACAAACTGATAAGTTTTTTTTCCACAGCATTAAGAAGCATTATACATTTGGTTTACAGGTTGATTTTGTCGGAATACATGTTAATTAATGATTTTGTAATACTAAACGCTGGTAAAGTTTTGTGAGTGCATAACATTCACTGGGTTTTGAAGAAGTAGGTGTTTGAGCAAAAGCTAAGGAGTGCGTTTCGGACTATTTGTCCAGATTAATTGCTTCCCTTACCCTAACTGTCTTCAGGGGTGAACTTGATAGTGGACTTAAAAATTAAGGGGATTATTTTTTCTCTGTAATTTTTGCAATAATTATTTTGCTTTTCCACTGTAGCTACTTATTTTTCAGAAGTAATCTTAACTACCATTTAGTTGGCGTAATCGGGTTTTGCATTAGGTGCTTTATTGCCGATAATAGCAGCGATAGTTAGATTTTATTTTTGGAGGAGGTATCCCAGGGTTAAATATATCATCTTTTGATTTTTTATATTTTTTTTTCTCGTAAGTGGTAGGAACCACTGTACCCTTATTCTTATCGTTTTCTCGTCTACGTCTCAGCCACTGATTTAATATGGCAGAAAGGGCGAAACTGAGAAAACTCCTCAGAGAGGAAGCGAGGCAAGAGGGACTGGACAGCGACGAAGCGAAAGCTTTCGTCAGGGACGAACTGGAGAGATATGATGCGGAGCAGAAGGAAAAAGCAGCGGAGAGGAAAGAAGCGGAAGACCGGCTATTACAGCAGAAGAAGATGGACGAGGAAATAGAAATTCGCAGGATGCAGCATGAGGAAAGAGAGAAGGAGAAGCAGAGACAGCAGGAGAAGGAGAGGGAGGAGAGACAGCTTGAGGAAAAAGAGAAACAGAGACAGCATGAGCTGGCGCTTAAGACTCTAGAGTTCCAAAGCCGTGGTGCTGCCTCTACCTCCAGCAATGGAGAGTCTTCTCCTCATTCCTCCTTAACTGATCCTGCTAGCACTCAATCTACTCACCTCACTGCTATGTCTTTCGCTCTAGAATCTTTCCCTTGTCCAAATGAGAAGATTGACACTTGGCTAGAGAAATTTGAGAAAATTGCAACTCTGTACGGTTTAGAGAGGTCGCGCTGGAATATGAAACTTTCCCAGGCTCTAAAAGGTTCTGCTTATGATGTTTATTCTAAGCTGGAAAGTAGCCAACAAGACGACTACGACTTGTTGAAGAAAGCGTTACTGGAGCGCTTTGAAATGAACGCTCGAAAATTTTTGCAACTGTTTCGCAACAGCCGGAAAGAGAATTCTGAAACTTTTCACCAGTTCTTATCTCGTCTAAAGGGATATCTAACAAAGTGCCTTGAGCTTTCGCAGCTCCCCTCTACCTACGAAGGTCTTGAGGAATTTGTTCTAACAGAACAAATAAAGAACACATTGTCTGCTGATACCCGGAGATTTCTAGCTGAGCAAGGAGCGGAAAAACTTGAAGACATTTTAGAAAAGTCTGAGCGTTATCACAATGCGCTGGCTGAACTACCGGCCACTAAGCGGAAACCGACAGAGGAGCATTTTCGAAAACATAACCTAGAGCAATCTTCTCAGGCTTCTAACCAAAATACCCACAGAGAAACTGGACCTCAAAACCCCCCTCCTGAAAAATCCAAGTTCTACAAGAACAAGTACCCCAACCACCCCAAACAGTCTGATCAACCCGACCGCCCTACATGGCAGCGTAGCCAGAAAGGACAAGGTGGCAAAGGGAGAACCCCTGAGCACGGGACATATGATCAGACCGAGCACACCGAGCCGAAACGCATCGGATGCTTATTAACAGTCTCGCAAGGCGGAATTATTGACAGTGATTCCCAACCTGTTGGGGATACACCCTCAACGCGAGGTACTGTTACTTTGAACGGTTCTCAAACTTCTTGCTTATTTGACACGGGGCTTTCTTATGATTGCATTGTTGCCAGAAACCTGGTCAAACCCGGTCAAGAGACAGGAGAGACCGTCAAACTTTGTGGAGTTTCTAAGAGTGATGCACCTACAGCGCTTCCCATTGCATTGGTGGAGATCCACTCTGATTTTGTCAGAGGGGTGATCAAAGCGGCTGTTATGGATGATCCCATCTACCCAGTCATACTTGGCGGGAGATACGTGTGTATTGGGAAACCGGAAGAGCCGATTGTGGCAGCAGTAACTACAAGAGGGCAAACCAAGAAGGAACGGGAGCCTGCGCCGAATTTGTTACCCATGGAACTTAAAGAAGCGCAATACAAGGACCCTACTTTGGCACCCTGCTTTAGGAAACTGCCCATGGCTAAGGAACCCAAACAGCACGGGAACATTTTTTCTCAGGATGGCGTACTTTATCGCAGAACGGGCAAGCCTGATCAAGGTTACAACCAGCTCCTAGTACCGAAACAGTACAGAAGCCAAATCCTAGAAATGGGGCACTCTCTTCCCTTCAGCGGACATATGGGACAGAACGCCACAAACCAACGTATAACCACTCATTATTGGTGGCCAGCAGTAAACACTGATATTATCAGGTACGTCAAATCCTGTGCCCAGTGCCAACGTGTACCACTCAAGCAACGGACACCCCCAGTCCACATGGGTGAAATGACAATAATGGGAACACCATTCGAACGGGTTGTGATCGACATTTTAGGACCCCTAGAAAGGACTAAAAGAAGGAACAGGTTCATCCTGACCTTGGTCGATACATGCACTTTATGGGCAGAAGCTATCCCGCTAACATGCGCAGATGCCAAGCATGTCGCAGAAGCCCTCGTGCAGATTTTCACTCGGTTGGGATTCCCTCAACAAGTGTTGACGGATAACGGATCCCCATACCGAAACCTGTTAATGGATGAGATCGTGAAGATCTTGAGGACCCAGCACATCCACACTAAGCCATATACTCCGGCCGGAAATGGGCTCGTGGAACGTGCTAATGGAAACCTCAACATGATGCTAAGTAAACTGGCACAAGTGAAACCTGAAGATTGGGATCTGTGTATTCCTGCAGCATTATTTGGCTACAGAGAATCTCCTCATACTTCCACAGGATTTCCGCCAGCTACGCTCTTATTCGGCAGACCCATTAAGGGCCCGCTTGAAGCCTTACTTCAGTCTCTGACAGACGAGAAGGCTGAGGAGACAGTTGTCTCAGCCAGTAAATATGTGTCGGTTTTAAAGGAAAGGTTGAAACTAGGATGGGACCTAGCAACGACCAACTTTAAGCGAGCTCGCACAAAGCACGCTAACCGATACAGGAAAGTCGCGAAAGAGAGAGAACTGGAAGCAGGAGAGAAAGTTTTGGTGTTACTCCCTACCGGGAACAACCAACTGAAGATCGGATGGCAAGGGCCGTTTACCGTCCGGAAAAAGATTTCTAAGGCTAACTACCAGATCTCTATTCAAGGAAAGGAGAAGGTTTTCCATTTAAATCTCTTAAAGAGATACTTGGAAAGACCAGTGCCAACCTCCGACCATCTCCTGACGATCGCCAGAGCTGACGAAGATGATGATAGTGGCAGGGATATTCCACCGCTATCACAAGAAATCTTTCAAAAATGTCAGAAGCGGCGACGCTCTTTCAAGCGCGCATGGGAGACATTCTAGAGGAAGGAAACTTTGGGGAGTAGACTTGAGTAGGAATTGGAGAGAGATGGAGGGGGAAGATGAGAGGGAAGAAGACAGACACCCCGAAGCTACGGTTATAGGAAATTTAATTCCATAACGTAGACATGGAGTGCTTCCATATCTTAAGGGGGGACGTCCTGTCACGTAGGTCTTTATATCATTAAATTGCCTACATCTTCTTCCTATTCTCTCACCCACATCCTTTATTTTATTATCTTTCCTTACTTGTTTTTTCCTGTATTTTTCGCATCACTTGTTTGAGAAAAATATTTTTCTTCAGTATTCTCAAACTTTACCTTGTGTTTTTCTCATACTGGGATACGTAACTTTATTACATAGATGTCAGTCAGACGTGAAGTGCGATTTAGTTGCAGTCCATCTCAGACATCGAGCCGACTTGGGTCTGCACCTTCAGATGACACGACACTCCTGAGTTAGATTCTCGGCGTAAACGCGTGAGAATGCTAGGAGAGAGCAGACATCCGTCTGCATTTTTACCGGTCAACAACGAGTTGGATCGGCCGAACGCTTAAGTAGGAGCGAATATCTACACCTTATAGTCGCAGTTTCAGACGGTTGTCTGAGATTTGCAACTGACACGCGCTTTTTCCGGTCAGTTTGTTAACGCAGGTGCGTAATCGCACTGATGGCTGTTACGACATGAGGGAAGCTGACGTAGGGTGTTAGAGAAGGGGAGAGACGGGCGCTGTTTCGTGGTTTCGAAACAGTGGGATTCTTTGTCCGTTTCATAGATATTAACCCTAGTTTGAAACTTTATTTTCATTCTTGTCTCAATAATTCGCAGTAGACAGGTGGTTCGCGAAGAGTAGAGCTGTATAAGCGAAGTTTCTTAGTTTGTTGCGACAATTTGTCGAACTTCTAGACTTCCATAAATATAAGCGTGTAATTCTTAATTGTGCGATATCCTGTAGTGCTGTGTTTGAGGTAAATATTATATAGTAGTTCTCTAGAATTTTGTGAAGTGATTAAGTGTTAAATCGCCGATTTCATTTTAAACTAGTTCTTTTGAACAGAGTGCTTAATCTATATAGTCTGTATTATTTTCTAGTGACGCGTTTCAGTGGAAAGCAGAATAAATTATATTTCTAGCATTAAACCATAATGTAGCTATAATGAAGTTAATTTACTGCTAAATAATCAGTCGAGATCATATTTTTCTAAAACTAACTTATAATGCTAGATGCGACATCAGTGAATATTGACGGAATGCGCAAATATTCCTAATTCCTGATGATTGATTTTATATAACTTATTTTACGGGAAGTTTTAAAGATAAGTCAAGCTGTAGGCTTGCTATTAAAATGTAAGTTATATTGAGTACATATATGTAAATTATTTGATATGTGTTCTTTCTTTTATATAGTGAAACTGTGGTACCCAACTTGCCAGCGTTTAGTAAAGAGACATATTTGTGTGAAGCATAGACAGTTCCTATCTTTAACCACGTGGGTTTTTTTTGGTTGTTGTTTCAAGTAAAACTGGATCTGACAGTGCATATGCCATCAGAGAGAGACAGTAATAACAATCCCACTAACGGTTTCTAAAGACTAGAAATATATATTGGGCTTTTGAGCCAGTTCATATTGCTCCACAAATTTAAATGTACATGCTGCCTGGCGGCGAAAAATATTACAAGAAAAACATTAACATTCCGACAGAGATTGTGACTAGTATTGTGGTGACCAAATATAGTACCTGCCTGAAAGAAGACACCGATCTGACATTCCTTAAATCCTAGAACCCAAAGCTAATGACATTGTGCTCTGCTAACTTTCGTGCCTGGACAAATTTTATGTGACTTAATCAGACATTCGAGAAAAATTAGAACACCCAAGGAATCGGTTCCCTGAGACAGAGAGTTCAGTACGTTTTTTGGAACTGGGGGTTTCTTGGTCGCTGACTGCATTTTTCGGGTCTGTGCGAAGGTCCTAGAATTATTATGTTCCCAGAGGCAACGAGCAAAGTTGTGAGTATATATGTGAGAGAAAGGCCATGGCTGGATGAATGAGAGTACACAGGTCTGAGTGTTATTTTACCGGTGTATAATTGTCACCCATTTGCTGTCTTAAATGCTTAAATCTGCAGAATTTGTTACAAATGCTAGAGTTTCTTTTTTCTTAGGCTAAATCAGATTATCCAACTCTGTTCATACATTTACGAGAAAGAAAGAAACCTCTTAGACTCAACCCTATGTATCTATAACTCTTTGAGCCATCATCTGTTCTCTTAACGGGACTGTGGGCTAAACCTAGAGTAAGATTCTAACGGGCTTTCATCCTTGTAGCATTTTCCTTGAATTCTATGACTATTTGTATATGTTTTTTCCTTTATGTATTTTTTGGTGTTGTGAGAAATTTTGATATGAAAATTAAAATATCTCTCTTGAACAAAAAAACCAGTGCGTTGGTCAGCTCGATCCCAATTATCAGTATAAGCATTGTTATAGATTTTCCAAGTCTGTGTGTTTAACTGTCGTCACGTGTATGTGCGTGCCCGTGAGTAGATAGAAATATATGTAATATATATGTGGAATAGACTGTCGGACTCTGTAAAAGTCGTCGTAGAGGATAGGTGAGAGAGAGAGAAGAATTCTTTTTCGCTTTCAGTGACAGCCTCTATACCACTGTCTATCATCTCACCTGTGTGGAAATTCTATTGTTTTACTAATTCACACTGGGACTCTCACTCATTTCAAGCTATTCAGAAGGGACCCACCCAAGTCTTAATTCTCCTATCCAAAATCTACGACATTAAGGAAGGAGAATGCAGCGAGGAAGGGAACTGGTCCCCCCCCCCCTCTCGATGCTGTACACAGTATAGTGAAGTCTCCAACACTTCACTCCACTACGGTAGTATCTGCTATGGGACCATCTTGACCTTATATTTATTATTCACTGCCCACTACACGCACCCTACCGATACCTGTTTGGAATGAACATTGAAATATTAATTTCCTACCATATATTTTAGGCGAAATTTATTTACACACTATAAATCAATACCACATGAAGCAAACATAAAAACATCTTTACTCTGTATCTCTCCAGTCTTTTGCCCTATAAAGGAAGGAAAGGTGGAAATATCTGCTAAATGGATTATAATAGCTACAACGCAGTGCGATATACCAATTTACTTTTTTCAAGCAAGAATTACTGCACAGTACACCTGTACACGGAATGTATTTGTTGGAATTTTGTTCAGCACCAGTCGGTCCTAATGATGTCATTCTCTTCCCTGATCTCCGGGGTAGTGAGATCGGATGCCTAGCCTTCTCGGATAAGGCGAAAAAATTGAAGGTTCCGTGTGCAAGTTGCGCACGTTAAAAATCCCTCGGCAGTTGGAAATTTAAAGAGTAGGCCATACGGCCGCTGCAATAGCAAAATTTACATAATTAGGAAAACCTACCTGCCTACAAAAATATTTATAGAATGTGTTATTCCTCATAGACATTTTGGGATTCTGGACGGTGCTACGGAGTTCCGTGCACTGTGCTGAGATCCTCTTTGTGTAATCTAAGGGAGGAGATCGGAGCACTGGTGGAGTTGTCCCTGTGCAATGAAGATGATCCTTAAGCCGACCAAAATCAAACCATGGTTAATAATTCGTCACATCAAGTTTTATCTTAGCTGACATCAAGTTGTATCTTAGCTGACATCAAGTTTTATCTTAGCTGACATCAAGTTGTATCTTAGCTGACATCAAGTTTTATCTTAGCTGACATCAAGTTTTATCTTAGCTGACATCAAGTTTTATTTTAGCTGACATCAAGTTTTATCTTAGCTGACATCAAGTTTTATCTTAGCTGACATCAAGTTTTATCTTAGCTGACATCAAGTTTTATCTTAGCTGACATCAAGTTTTATCTTAGCTGCATCACAGAAGGGTATCTGTGAGTTTGTTCCAGTATTTGCGTTTGATGAAGTTCATATTTCTTCTTCTTCCTCGTTCGTCCAGAAAAGGACGTTGGTTGCGTTGTGTCTGTTTACACCGGAGCTGCGATATCTGCGCCTTTCGGCTGACACATCCGACTGCAGCCCGGCATTTGTTGGGACCGGGTTTGCCTTCCCTCTTCGATACCTACTCTCTCAGCCAGACTGCAGTGGTGAAGCCTGTTTCCAGGACCACCACGTGAAGGTGGAGTAGGGTCTTGGTCAGCTCCGGTTCGCTGACCCTGACGCAAGCAGTCAAGCTATGGGTCGCTGACTGCATTCTCTATTGCTGCGTCTGTGGGTCCCAAGTTCATATTTAAAAATTATGACTCACACAGGTACATCGATGAAAAGAAAGCTTTGACTCTCAGAGCTCCTCCGCCAAATTGGGATGTTTTTCTTTAGAAATTCATCAGTTCAACGGCATTTTTCAGAGTCATATCGTTCTTAAGGAAGTGGGCTCGAGTTCAGTAAAAGAAAGGTCCATCTTCATAGAATTCCTTTACCAATACGGTTGAAAACTTTTTAACGCTTACGTTTGTAAATGGAAAATATACAGACACATCAGTTGAACTTTTTTTAATCAATGATTCCTTTTGATCAGAAAATTTGTATTACATGTCTATCTCTTTCAAAGTATGATGTCTGCTTCTACTTGTTCTTTTAAATTTGAGAAGTGCTTCAGCTATCCATTTCTCAAATTATTCTCCCAGAGTTCACATTTATCTGACAAAAATTTTTACTTCAGACTTGTCCCAAAGATCCTGATAATTGCCCTGGAGTAGCAGGTTCAAAGAATTCCTTTTTTTTCCCCCAGTAACACCCGTCAAAATGCCGAGTCTTAAAACCACTGAGAATCTTCCAGAATTCCCATTAGTGCTTCTTCGTCACGTTCTTTCAAAAATACTAGCAGAAGTTGTTTGAAGCAAAGAAGGTCTTAACTTTTGCATAGCAGGTTCAAAGAATTCCTTTTTTCCCCCAGTGTCATCCGTCAAAATGCCGAGTCTTAAAACCATGGAGAATCTTCCAGAATCTCCATTAGTGCTTCTTCGTCCCGTTCTTTCAAAAATACTAGCAGAAGTTGTTTGAAGCAAAGAAGGTCTTAACTTTTGCACAACCATCGCACTCTGTTTGATGCAGTAGTTCTCCCGACAACATTTCAGTCTTCTGTCAAAGAAGTGACCCCGTTTAGGGGCGGACATAATTCAAGCTCAAGGGTTATTCATATTTTTTTTTCGTTTTGCTTTGTCTTTCGGCGAGGAATATCTAAAACGACGAGATGTAGGAAGACAAAGAAGAAGAGGATGTAGAAAAGGAAATGAACGAAGATAATGAATAGGGTGATGAAGACGAGGAGTATCTGCCTCGAGGGCCCGATTATTATTATTATTATTATTATTACTGTTATTATTATTATTTTTATTATTACTGTTATTATTATTATTTTTATTATTATTATTATATGAGCTTAAGTGCCTGAATAGTAGTATCCTCTCTTTCCTTATTAATTATACTAAAATATTGACCCTTTGCTTCGCTGGAACTACCCCCTGTAGTTTCCGATAAATGGTATTAATATTACAAAGAAACAATAGGATTACTGCTTTGTCAGGCTGGTCGTAAAAGGGCACAAATGGGAGGTTATGCATGGGGATATCAACCTCATCTTGTAAAAGTAATTGCTGCAGAAACTATTTCAGCAGGCTTCCTGCAATCGTTGCTCCGTACGTCATTAGAAACTAAAATTCAGCAAAACAAAATAATACATACGAATATAACACACACAAAAAAAGAAAGGAAAACAACAGATCGCTAATAGGAAAAACATATAATAATTTTTTAAAAAAAGACAAAACATTTGAGAATTCCTAATACTAAATCAAATGTACCGTAATTATTCGAGGATAAATCAATGAAGCAGCAAAATTAGGATATATATATATATATATATATTCTTCTTCTTTGATCCTTAGTTGCCGACGGCCAAAGCAGTCAGTGGCCATCACGCCTGGTGGTGTCTTGTAGGGCAGCAACAAATTGCTTCCGCTTTGTTCGGTCGGCGGTCATCCTTCGTACAGTGCCCCAGCTCTAATTCATTCTTTGCATCTCGGCCTTCACAGTTCTCCGCCAAGTTGATTTGGTCGGCTTCTCTTTCGCTTTCCTTCGGGGGTTCTTGTGATGGCGTCAGCGTCTCTTCTGAGGACGTGGCCAACCCAACTCCAGCGTCTGCCAGCTATGATGGTGTGCATGTCCTCTTGGTTACTCCGAGTAAGTAGTTCTTGGTTAGGGATAGTATTCGGCCAAAAGGTTCGGAGAATTTACTTTAGGCAGATTGTGTGGAAGTGTAGTGAAATTGACAGAGATACAACGGTAAAATACCTCCAAAGATAACATGTAAGGATAAAAACATAATGCGTAGGCTGCTGATAGTACATGATCGCCCAGACCGCGGGTCATCACCCTCCATAAAAATTGACTTGCTAGACAGGAGGGGAACGGCGGATAAAAAGGAAAAATATGACTGGAAAGATTGCGTGAGACTAGAAAGGCTAAGGAGACGCAATTGGGGGGGAAACGGAGAAAAGTCACGTTTCCCAAGTTGACATAAAGTAAGGAACTCGACAGAAGGGACCTTGGATATATTACGCCACAGTCATTTATTGGTCGCTTTTGCGATACCAAGCCTTTGATTTGAATTCAGCGGCAGAACGCAGATGTTTGGAATATTACAAAAATTAAAAAGTAACTTTTTCGTAATATTAATGTTAGGAATATAAAAATTAGCTGGCCGGATGGCCCATTCTGAGCAGTGAACTAATATGTTCTTAATTTTACAGACGGATAGATAATATTGAAGATAATGACAAAAGACAGTGTTGTTCACATAAGCGACAGACTGTATTGAATAAAAAGTGTCGCTATTTGCACAAAAAAACACGACCTCGAGACGCAGGTGTTCAAATCTACTTAGTAGGGAAGCGAAGGGACATTGGTGGGAGCTGTGTCTAAATATAACTTTTAACGACAAAATTTTGGAGGGGAGAGAAAGGTTGGTTCAAAAATCAGGTACGTTTTGAAAAAAAAAACAAGTAGAGACGGACAGACTAACAGATAAACATCCATACTTGACTGAAGCATGACTGAAATGACTTTAGGGTAGGAAATTTGAATTTGAAATAAACCTAGGCAGTGATTGGCCACAGACAATCATTTTATCGGCGCTCAGACGCGCAAGTGGGGCCATTCCTCAATAGTTGTTCGATGATAGACACAGTATTTTAAAGTGTGGTGATTTCCAAATGAAAGAAAGTGAAATAAGTTCAGGGACGCCATACAATAGCCAGCAGCTCAGCTGAGTTTTGCTAGCATTTCTGTGTTCTTTATTCATAATCTGAGCTGTGAGTTTCAGTTGTCAACAAGGCGGTGTCCATTCAGTTGGTGATTTTACTCGTTCACCAACGCCTTTTAGTTACTAATACCCCATAAAATTCCTGTAATTTACTGGACACTGTGTAGTCAATATAGACAGGTGTGATGAGGCCACCCCAACAGCACAAGCATTAACTATCCTCCCAAGTAGATGACTACTAGAACATTTTAATAAAACTAACTAGTCTAGTACTTATATATGTACACTCTTGCATTTATTATTTAACATTCCATGCATTTCTTTCATAAATTTTAAATCCTTTTTTTTTTTAAAAAGTTCTGGTCAACATAAAACTTGATCCAGAACAAATAAATGTAATATAATTCTATCAAAAATTTTACACTCTTGAGTTAGTTCAGTGTATTATAATATTTGTTAAATATTATTAGTCTGCTTAAATATCTGTGGGTGTATCTATAACTATCACACCACATTACATATCATTACCCTAGACATTTTACATAGCTACATTCATTAAGAAAAAAAATTGAGTGTGAGGTCGTAGTGGTAGCAAGAAAGGCCTTCTGACAATTCACAACTACATTTTATCTCAGGAGCCTTCACAGCTGGCCTCATACATTACATTTAGTAATATCACCATCATACAATACCATCAAACCCACTACATACATTGGGGTCTTGTCCAGGGATAATTAGCCCAACAGTAATATTAGGATCTCCTGGTTGGAGAAATAAAATTAGGGGAAAAAAAAATTGTGAAATTCCCTTTAAAATTAAAAGTGTCCCTGCAGATAAAAGTTGGTGAATCTTCACAGCCAGTGATAATTAATTAGTTAACTGGTTAGTTAGAATTAGTTAGACTATAGTCATAAGAAGTACTTAGTGTATTTACTGGTTAGAGATTTAGCTTGTATATTATTATATTGTCTGAAAAGTATGGCGGAGCTAGCAAAATTCCGATCAGCTGCTGTGCTGACCGCAAAGGAGATGGGAATGGATGGTCAGATTTTAATTCAATATGTAACGGCTGAATGTGATAAATATATTGAAAGGGAAGATAAAAAGGTAGCTGAAGAGAAGAGGTTACAAATTGAGGCTGATAGAGAAATTAAGAGGCTGCAGATTGAGGCAGAAGAAAAACGACAGCAAAGGGAGGCAGAAGAAAAACGACAGCAAAGGGAGGCAGAAGAAAAACGACAGCAAAGGGAGGCAGAAGAAAAAAAGGTTGACTGCCGAAAGGGAGGCAGAAGATAGAAGGTTGCAAAGGGAGCACGAATTACGACTAAGGGAGCTGGAATTACAAGGCCCGGCTCCTGAAAATGGTGCCAGCCCTTTTGCCTCAGATGCTACGCCCAGTCTGGGAGCCTCAAACTCAGCTATGGGGTTTCATTTAGACCATTTTGTTGAAAAAGACGATGACATAGAGGGGTACCTAGGACGTTTTGAGTTATTAGCTACTACATATGGGTTAGAGAGAGAGAGGTGGAGTTTAAAGCTATCACAGGGATTGAGAGGTACTTCTTATGAAGTATTTGCCAAAATGAACAGGGAAGACCAAGACAATTATGACATGTTAAAGCAGGCTTTGTTATTAAGGTACGAGAAGAATGGTGAATTTTATCGTAAGAAATTTAGAAATGCCAAACTGTTGTCTGGGGAGACATACCACCAATTCTCTGCTAGACTAGAAACCTATTTGGAGAAATGGACGGCTCTGGGGAAGACCCAAGATCTTAAAGAAATGATCATGATTGAGCAATTGAGAGAGTCCATGGCTCCAGACATGAGAAAATTTCTCATGGAACAAGGTGCAGAGAAGTTGGGGGAAATTTTAAATGTTGCTGAGAGGTATCAGGCAGCTCAGGCAGAGGTAAGTGGTGCTAAAAAGAAGCACATAGACAATTTTAAAGCTCCACAGCAATTTAATAAATTTGATAATAGAGAGCAGGGAAATAAAGGTAGGACAAACTTTGAGCGGCCAAGAAATGACTATCGCGACAGAAACTCACAGTTCAATGACCAAAAGTTCAATGAAAGAAAACCGTTGAACCAAGGAAAAAGATGGTGTAAATGGTGCAAGAAGGATAACCATAACACCGAATTTTGTAGAAGGAAACCTTCAAACATTGCTGCAATGAAGTCGGGGACGCGAAGATTAAAGGTTAATCCTAAGGGACAACAGGAACCTTATCACCCCCCAGTTTGTGAGGATGTTATTTGTAATGGGGTCACCATAAGGTGCCTTTATGATACAGGTTTGGATTATGATTCAGTTGTGAAGTCTAGCCTAGTGGACCCAAGTCAGTATACCACAGAAACAGTGGAAATACAAGGGGCGACTAAGGACATACCACTCATGACACTTCCCATCGCAAGGATAACGGTGAAAACTCGCTATGTGGAGGGAGAAATCAGAGCAGCAGTGATAGATGAACCAATCTACCCTCTGATATTGGGGTGTAGATACGTCTTCTTGGGGAATCCCGAGAAACCTGTGATCATGGCGACAGTGCAGACCAGGTCACAGAAGAAGGAGGAAGAAGGTGAACCTATAAATGCTCATCCAGAGGAGATGAGGAAGGCGCAGGCTGAGGATAGGACACTCAAGCCCTGTTTTAAAAAATTGCCCAAATGCCACACACCTCCGAGCAAGGGGGAATATTTCATGAAGAACAAACTCTTATACAGGAAGGCCGGAACTGGAACAAATGGTCACAACCAGCTGGTTCTTCCCACTTCATATAGAGATAAAGTGATGGAACTCGGGCATGCGATTCCCTTCAGTGGTCACATGGGGATCAGCGCCACAGGACAGCGTATAGCTTGTCATTACTTCTGGCCAGGGATAACGGAGGATATAAAAAGATATGTCAAATCCTGCCCAGAATGTCAAAGGGTAGCTCCAAAGCACTGGACTGCTCCTGCAACTCTAGGGGAAATGCCCATAGTGGGAACACCTTTTGAGAGGGTTGCAGTGGATATTGTAGGACCTCTCACTCGGACCAAGAGGAGGAACAGTTACATCCTTACTCTGGTGGACACTTGTTCTATGTGGGGAGAGGCGGTAGCCCTGCCATCAATTGATTCAAAACATGTAGCAGAGGCACTACTTACAATATTTACCCGATTAGGATTCCCGCATCAAATCTTGACGGATAATGGTTCTCAGTTCAAGGGGAAACTAACGGAAGAAGTTTTTAAGCTATTTCAAGCCAGACACTTTCATTGTAGTCCGTACCATCCACAAGGGAACGGCCAGGTAGAGAGGTTCAACGGGACTCTCATTTCTATCCTGAGAAAGCTGGCACACGAAAAACCGGATCTGTGGGATCAATTCCTGCCCGCCGCATTGTTTGCGTACCGGGAGGTACCACATAGTTCAACCGGGATGGCTCCCGCAACTCTGCTATTTGGGAGGCCAATAAAAGGTCCATTAGAAGCTCTATTAAGGACCTGGACAGATGAGAAGGCGGAAGAGACTGTTACCTCATCGTATCAATACGTGAACGAACTGACCACTCGTTTGAAAGCTGGATGGAAACTGGCAAATGATAATTTGAAGCAAGCCAGGAAGAAACATGCAGCATATTTTAATAGGAAGGCAAAGGACAGGGAACTGGCAGTCGGAGAGAAGGTGCTGCTTCTACTACCCGGAAGCCAGAATAAATTACAAATTGGTTGGCAAGGTCCATATACGGTTCTAGAGAAGGTGTCTAGAACAAACTATAAAATTGACAAAAAGGGGAAGGAGAAAGTTTATCATGTAAACCTGTTAAAGAAGTATCTGGACAGACCACTCCAGGAAAGCACCCCCTTATTGACCTTGGCTATTGCAACCCAGATGCACAAAGAACCACTCACCTCACTTGAATACCCATTACATCCTTGTGAAACCGCAGCACAGGTAAAAGTCAGTAAGCACCTGACTAAAAACCAGAGGGAGAGAGTTCAACAGGTTCTGGAGGAACATACAGATGTATTAACAGATAAACCAGGCCATACAAATTTGCTACAGTATGACATGAAACTGGTAGACTCAAACCCAATCTATATGAGAGCCTATTCTATTCCGTTCGCGAAGGAGAAGGCATTGAAGGAAGAAATAGAGTATTTGTTGAAGGAGGGGATTATTTCGCACAGTGAATCATCTTTTAGTTCTAGTGTCGTTTTGTTGAGAAAACCGTCTGGGGAACACAGACTGTGCATAGATTACAGGAAACTGAATGCTGTCACAGAAGGACAAGTGGATCCATTACCAGACACAAAACAGCTATTTGCCAGACTGAACAAGGCAAAATACTTTTCAAAGGTGGATCTTAGTAAAGGCTATTACCAGATCCCAGTGAAGCCTGAAGTGAGACCTTATTTGGCTTTTAGCACTTCGGATGGACATTATGAATTCAATATGCTACCATTCGGACTGAAAAATGCTCCGAGTGTGTTTTCAAGGATGATGCGCAAATTGTTGGATCCCCTGAATAACCCATGTATCACGAATTTCATGGATGATATTCTCGTCGCCACAGAGACATTTGAAGAACACATTGAAGCTCTGGAGATGTGGTTTGATAGACTTCGGGAGGCGAACTTAACTGCTAGGCCAACAAAATGTTGTATTGGATGCAAAGAGTTGGAATTCTTGGGACACACTGTATATCAGGGTAATATGACCCCTGATCCTAAGAACTTGGAAAAACTGCAGAGAGCACCTAGGCCGCAAACAAAAAAGGACGTGCGATCATTTGTGTCGTTATGCGGATTTTATCAGAAATACATCAAGAATTTTAACGCTATTTGTGCTCCTCTGACTGATCTGACTCGCAAGGGACTTCCAGATAAAATTATTTGGACTGCACAATGTGAACTAGCGTTCCAAGAGTTAAAGGAAAAACTCACTAGCAAGCCTATTCTCAAACTGCCTGATTTGACACAGGACTTTGTCTTAAGAACCGATGCAAGTAATGTAGGACTAGGAGGGGCTTTGTTGCAAAGATCATCTTCACCTGATGGGGAACTGAAACCAGTCGCTTATGCAAGCCGTAAATTGAATAAGGCGGAACAAGGATACTCCACAAGCGAAAAAGAATGTTTAGCGTTAATCTGGGCAATAAAGAAGTTTTAAATCTATCTGTGTGGTAGGACTTTTGTGGTGGAGACGGACCATCAGCCTCTCGTATTCTTATCTCAGGCTAAGCATGAAAACGCAAGATTGCTGAGGTGGTCTTTATTGCTTCAACCTTATCAGTTCAGTATCCAATATATCCCAGGCAAATTGAATGTCGGTGCAGATTTCCTCAGTCGGCACCCCTGTGATCAAAATTAGAGTAGTGGCAGACGTGAGGAATAATTTTACCTATGTGTATCGCTGGTTTTGGAACTTGCCATAGGCATGTTTTCAAGTGGGGAGATGTGTAGTGAAATTGACAGAGATACAACGGTAAAATACCTCCAAAGATAACATGTAAGGATAAAAACATAATGCGTAGGCTGCTGATAGTACATGATCGCCCAGACCGCGGGTCATCACCCTCCATAAAAATTGACTTGCTAGACAGGAGGGGAACGGCGGATAAAAAGGAAAAAATATGACTGGAAAGATTGCATGAGACTAGAAAGGCTAAGGAGACGCAATTGGGGGGGAAACGGAGAAAAGTCACGTTTCCCAAGTTGACATAAAGTAAGGAACTCGACAGAAGGGACCTTGGATATGTTACGCCACAGTCATTTATTGGTCGCTTTTGCGATACCAAGCCTTTGATTTGAATTCAGCGGCAGAACGCAGATGTTTGGAATATTACAAAAATTAAAAAGTAACTTTTTCGTAATATTAATGTTAGGAATATAAAAAATAGCTGGCCGGATGGCCCATTCTGAGCAGTGAACTAATATGTTCTTAATTTTACAGACGGATAGATAATATTGAAGATAATGACAAAAGACAGTGTTGTTCACATCAGCGACAGACTGTATTGAATAAAAAGTGTCGCTATTTGCACAAAAAAAACACGACCTCGAGACGCAGGTGTTCAAATCTACTTAGTAGGGAAGCGAAGGGACATTGGTGGGAGCTGTGTCTAAATATAACTTTTAACGACAAAATTTTGGAGGGGAGAGAAAGGTTGGTTCAAAAATCAAGTACGTTTTTGAAAAAAAAAAACAAGTAGAGACGGACAGACTAACAGATAAACATCCATACTTGACTGAAGCATGACTGAAATGACTTTAGGGTAGGAAATTTGAATTTGAAATAAACCTAGGCAGTGATTGGCCACAGACAATCATTTTATCGGCGCTCAGACGCGCAAGTGGGGCCATTCCTCAATAGTTGTTCGATGATAGACACAGTATTTTAAAGTGTGGTGATTTCCAAATGAAAGAAAGTGAAATAAGTTCAGGGACGCCATACTATAGCCAGCAGCTCAGCTGAGTTTTGCTAGCATTTCTGTGTTCTTTATTCATAATCTGAGCTGTGAGTTTCAGTTGTCAACAAGGCGGTGTCCATTCAGTTGGTGATTTTACTCGAGTGTATCTGTGCAGTACGTTGTGACAGAGACCACTATTATTGCCCGCCAGCACGGAGAGGTGGGACCACCAGATTTCAGCACCAGAGCTACATATGAAAGTTGAGTGAGCCTCTGGTCTGCTGGAAGTTCACCAACGCCTTTTAGTTACTAATACCCCATAAAATTCCTGTAATTTACTGGACACTGTGTACTCAATATAGACAGGTGTGATGAGGCCACCCCAACAGCACAAGCATTAACTATCCTCCCAAGTAGATGACTACTAGAACATTTTAATAAAACTAACTAGTCTAGTACTTATATATGTACACTCTTGCATTTATTATGTAACATTCCATGCATTTCTTTCATAAATTTTAAATCCTTTTTTTTTAAAAAAGTTCTGGTCAACATAAAACTTGATCCAGAACAAATAAATGTAATATAATTCTATCAAAAATTTTACACTCTTGAGTTAGTTCAGTGTATTATAATATTTGTTAAATATTATTAGTCTGCTTAAATATCTGTGGGTGTATCTATAACTATCACACCACATTACATATCATTACCCTAGACATTTTACATAGCTACATTCATTAAGAAAAAAAATTGAGTGTGAGGTCGTAGTGGTAGCAAGAAAGGCCTTCTGACAATTCACAACTACATTTTATCTCAGGAGCCTTCACAGCTGGCCTCATACATTACATTTAGTAATATCACCATCATACAATACCATCAAACCCACTACAGGAAGGAGGACAGTTTCGACATTTCCTTCTCTGTTACTCTCCAGCATTCCGCACCATAGAGAAGCACAGAGAGTACACAGCTCTCATATAATTTTAATTTGGTGTTTGTGCTGTACTGGGAAGACTTCCAGATGTTGTTGAGACTAGAAAAAGCTGTTCTCGCTTTATTCATTCTGTTCTTGATGTCTTTGCTTGTTCCGCCGTCTGGTGTTACTATGCATCCTAGGTTTGTAAATGTGTCCGTCTGTTCCGGCTTCTGGTTCCTTATTGTTATTGGCTCAGAACTGCCCACATTGAATGTCATGACCTCTGTCTTCTTTAGACTGATGTTCAGACCCACCTTCTGGCTATACTTATTCAGCCTAACCGTTTTTTTTTTTTTGGGTGTGTTGAAGTGAATGTGCGAGTAGTTCATTGTCATCTGCATATTCCAGATCTTCCAGTGTAGAAAACGTTGTCCAGCTAATTCCTTTGGACTGCCCTTTTGGCGCATCACCCAATCTATGGCTGTCAAAAAATAAAGTTGTTGATAAGGAGTACGACAGGGATGCCCCTTATATAATGTACTATAAGTTATATAAATAACGCTGTGTTTTAAATATAACGAACGGAGTTCGTGCACTGTGCTGAGATCCTCCTTCTGTGATCTAAGGGAGGAGATCGGAGCATTGATGGAGTAGTCCGTGTGCAATGAAGAAAATCCTTAAAACCAAATCAAACCAAACCATGTTTTAAATGTCTCACAAAGTTGAAAATCAAAATGACAATAAAAACCCTAATTATAACCGAAGATTAGGTTGACCAGGGTAGATTCTCCAGAGACGGTGGATTTTTTTTTTTTTTTAATGGTTCGGTTTTTGCTTTCTTCTGGCGCGGCGTGTTCCTTTCAACCTATTTGGTTATATCAGAGCGCATTTACCATCCCCCCAAAAAAGTCAACTCATTTGACTGCTAACCCGATCATCGTTGATAGATACTAAGTCCTGAAAAGGACTAACATTATCTATCTGCTAGCTTAAAGCCCTAAATAGGACTCACCAGCAACGCCAACGCCCGAGTTTGTTGATTTTGCTGAGAGACGGTGGATGAGTGGAGGCAAATGAAGTTCATCTTTTTAATAAAATATTTAAATTCATTATTGATATACGATATATTTAGGCCTACAGTATATTTTCCTAAATATAATTTAGCTGGAGTGTATCACCGGATCTAGTTTTTGATGTCACTATCATGAAGGAAACAATCGATTTGCCTCTCACTGCAAAGTTATCGGGTTCCGGAATCGAAATGTGGTAGCGCCACGCGCCAGTCTTCTTCTTCTTCTTCTTCCATCCTTAGCCATCAACCGGCAAAGCAGTATGTGGCCAGTACGCCTAGTGGCGTCTTAGGGCAACAACAAATTGATCAATCTATTGCTGTTTCCACCACGCCTAGTGGCGTCTTTGTGGAACAAAAACAGACCAAACAATCTATCATTGTTTCCGTAATCAGATTGGTTGGCAAGCAGGTGATCAGCCCACTGTGCGAAGTTTTTACGGGATGGGGTAAACAGCCCCATGCCCATACCCTCCTTAGTCGCCTTTTACGACATGCGTGGTAGGGTGCAGTGTTACTATTCTTTGCTCCCCTTTCGGGCCCCGGTAACACACGGGTGACGCGCCAGTCTACCCAGATGTAAATGAGTACATGACTCTACTCTTGAGTTAAGGACGGCAAAGGCAGCGAGAAAGGGAACTCGCCACCCCACCTCATAAAGCTGGACATAAATATAGTGAAGTATCAAACACTTTTCGCTCCTACGGCAGTATCTGCTATGTGACAGCATTTTCCTTTTTACACTGAAGAATCCTGAAATTTCGCAACCCGTTTGTGGAAGCTCGCATTTTATTCCTCTTCATGATTTTAATACCCGTGGATTTTACTATCACGTGGAGTCACAAACGTGATAAAAGTTAACCCATATCTGACGTGCTTAGTTGTAAAACAAAAAGTTGGGGATCGAGGCCACCCAGTAACTCGAACGTGGTAGCCAAACTTTACTGAGGTGGCATGGGTTAAAATTTGAACCACAGTTGCTTGAAGCAACGGCTTTCTTTAATGAGCTGTTGAGCTGCAGCACTCCCTGTATAAAAAAAAAGGACTGCATACTGTCTCTACTACATTATAATACATAATCCGGACAGACCGAAAAATTGAGGTTACACCGGAAAGGTTAAATACAAAAAAAAAAAAAAAAAAAAAAAAAAATTATCCAACGTATTGGGGAAAGCGCTGCAAACGATTACAGCTCAAGTGACCTTGACCTCTTATAAGCGAATGCTTGTCAACCACACAGCTAGAGGCGAGCTACGATTGGTTTGAATTTTTTATCTGGAACTGCAGCCCAACACAGCTCTAAGTGCTATGAACTGTAATTAAAGGGAAGTTACAATGAAAATTTTAAACACGAGACATAGCAGCATACATGTCCGTGTAACCGGTTTGAGACTCGGGAAGCTGCTACGACTGACAATGATTACTCCTAGTTGCAGTAAACTTTTAAAATAACTTTTCAGAACAGCTTGACAGATTTTAGATGAGATAAGACACTAATCATTTCTGTCTGGGTTGATATTTCACGTGGTGGTCACAATTTGTGAGTGTTATGTATAGTATTTTAAATGAATGAACAGTGCAGCACCCCCAATGATAACACCCTGGAACCGCCACTGGTTGCTTCTCTTACGGGCACTGCTTTCTCGACTGTATTTTACCAGAGTTGCAAGAGCGGTTCACTCCTTTGTAGTTGGGGGATGGGGATATCTGATGAGACAAAGATAGAATAAACTGCACCATCAGGGGTTTCGAACAAGGCGTCCTATATATGAGGTTGTACATGAGGCTGACAACCTCACCACGTAAATCAAATTGCTACCGAAACTATCGGTGATAGAACATGCAAATGTTTGATGTAAGCTTCCTGTAAAGTGGCCATCTGTAGTGTTGGTTTCATGGTCTAAAAGGAGATAGCATGATGCTGATGACGATACTGATGATGATGATGATACTGATAATGATGATGATACTGATGATGATGATGATACTGATGATGATATTGATGATGATGATACTGATGATGATGATGATGATGATACTGATGATACTGATGATGATGATACTGATGATGATGATGATGATGATGATACTGATGATGATGATAATACTGATGATGATATTGATGATGAAGATGATACTGATGATGATGATGATACTGATGATGATGATGATGATGATGATGATGATGATGCTACTGATGATGATGATGATATTGATGATGATACTGATGATGATGATACTGATGATGATATTGATGATGATGATACTGATGATGATGATACTGATGATGATGATAATGATATTGATGACGATACTGATGATGATACTAATGATGATGATACTGACAATGATGACGAAACTGATAATAATGATGATACTAATGATGATACTGATGATACTGATAATGATGAAAATAATGATACTGATGATGATGATACTGATGATGATGATACTGATAATAATGACGATACTGATAATGATGATGATACTGATGATGATGATAATGATGATAATACTGATAACGATGATGATAATGATGATTATACTGATAATGATGATGATACTGATAATGATGATGATACTGATGGTTATACTGACAATGATGACGATACTGATAATAATGATGGTACTGATAATGATGATGATCAAGATAATGATACTGATGATGATACTGATGATGATACTGATGATGATGATACTGATAATGATGCCGATACTGATAATGATGACGATTATGGTACTGATAATGATGATGATACTGATAATGATGATGATAGTGATAATGATGATGATACTGATGATGATGATGATGATGATGATGATGATACTCGTAATGATGATGATGATGATGATGATGATACTCATGATGATGATGATGACGATACTGATGATGTGATGATTATGATGATGATTATTGATGATGATGACGACGATGATGACGACGATGATTATGATGATGATGCATGATGATGATCATGATGATGATGATGATGATGATGATGATGATGATGATGATGATGATGATGATGATGATGGATGATTATGATGATGGATGATGATGATGGATGATTGATGGAGGATTGAAGGATGATTGAGTGATGATTGTTTGATGATGATGATGATGATGATAATGATAATGATGATGATGATATTGATTGATTGATTGATTGATTGATTGATTGATTGATTGATTGATTGATTGATGATGATGATGATGATGATGATGATGATGATGATGATGATGATGATGATGATGATGATGATGAGGATGAGGATGATGGATGATGGATGATGATGGATGATGATGGATGATGATGGATGATGATGATGAAGAAGAAGAAGATGAAGAACAGCGGTTCTGATTTAAAGGCTCATCGTTTTTGTTAATGTATTTTCTGTGCATATAGACTAATATTTTTTACATTTTCTTAACTGTTATTCTTTTTTGTCCCTGAAGAAAACTGTAGGATCGTAACTCTTTGTCCTTTGTCCGAATGAGATATCATCATCATCAACATAATTTTCCATTGGACTCCTTACGGAGCACGGAGCTACCACAACAGCTGGTCGCTATGCAGGAAACCTGTACCGAGCAGTCACGCGCTCTTACAGCTGTGATTTATCTAGCTGTTTGTTATACATGATGAGTTTGTTAGTTCCACGAACAACTTCATATTAATGTGTAACGATTGTATATGTCAGTCAGTCAGTCAATACCCCACAACTCGCCAATTATCTTAGGACTTGAACAAGTACATTACAATCCTTACTGTCACGTGCCATCAGCTGAAGGCCTTTCCATGTCTTCCCAGGGTCTCATTACACCAAGAAGGGCCTCTAGGCTTGTTTTTTTTTTTTAATGTTGGGGCCCCCCTTCACCTAATTGGCAATAATTGTAATATTTTTTTCAAACCCCTTCGCATGGTGATGGTATTTACTCATATTATTTATGATTTTTCCGGTGTGCGATATGTCTTTTTAAGCTATTTTTGTGTTTACTGTCTTTAGAAAATTATGAATGCGATTGCAAAGTGCTACCTTTTCGTGTCATCCATAAATTTATGCATGTTTTAATTTTTTCTTTAAGTTATGAACGTGCCCCCAAGAGCTCCTGGCCCCTAGGCTTCAGCCTACTTAGCCTAGTGGATAATCCGGCCCTGGGTCTTCCTCATCATTTTCATTTCTGTCTCTCGTACTCTTCTCCGTGTTTTCTTCTCTCTGCCCTTACATCTCTTACCCAAGGGAACGAACGAACGAAGAAACTTTATTTTCAAAGGGTTGAGAATTGGGCACGCGGGGCCGTCTGACATTCTGCCTTTCCTTTCTCTCACCTTTCATATTGAATTCATTTATTCTCATATGCATTTTACATATCAATTCCAAGGAATTCAACGTTGTAAAGTAAAATAATAATATAGCACACTCATATTAACATTAATTAACTTATAAGCATGACATAACATTTGTTGAAAAGTACAAACATCATCATTAGAACCTACAGTTGATGTTATAAGAAAAGATAAGAATTCAGAAAGTATTCAAAAAGTCAATGATTGTATGAATAGGGACGGAGGTTGTTTCTTAGGTTATGTGGAAGACTATTCCAAAGTTGAGCAGCAGAGTACGCTAAGCTTTTCTTGAATAAGTCAAGCCTAGGCTTGGGTACGTGCAATTTGTTAAAGCTTTGACTGCGTCTTTCATTGCATTTGAACATTGGCCACAGATATGCTGGAGCATTGTGTGACAGGATTTTGTGAAGAAATTTACCTTTGTTAAACAGAAGGCGCTTTCTTAAGGGTAGTATTTGTAGAACACGAACTGTCTGCTATCAACAGGCTTCCTCAACGTGTGCCCTATGCATCTCCAGCGTCTTCTTCCCATCTCATGTTCCACTGGCACTTGTCTGGTAACATCAGGTAATACTGCGCCAAATTGTGGAGAGAAAGAAAAACTCAAAAAGAGAAGAAAGTAAAGAATATTGAAAATACATAAGTCTAGAAATTGTTCAACGTCCATGTTAAGTTGTTACGTACAAAAAAGTTACAGCCACAAAGTTAACGGGCGACCAATGGATAACGCTATCAGCTTTGTTTGTTTACAACCGGCCTTGAAGTTAGCAAAGATGCAGAGAATATTCCAGAAGCACTTGCCAAGATAATCAAATTACGAGGATAAACGTTGCTCAGCGGAAGTTATCGCCGAAAAGTCGATGCCCCCCCCAGAGATGGCTATTTATTACATCACGTGACATGGGCGTAACGAGGAACGACCTCTATAGACGTTATACACTTTCTATACGCGCTGAACTATATTTATACAACAGCTGGAGTTCGAGATCACATTTGGTTCAAATTATGCAATTACACTTGTCACGGAAAGCAGTTGCGAAAAGAGCGGGACACAAGCTATTGTTAGAACATGAGAGCTGTAATTATCGTACTTGGAGGCATATGCGGTTTTGAGCACACTTTTGCTGCCATCAGTTTGTGTTGAAGATGTGTTAACAACCTTGCAACTTTTACGTATGTCTGCGACTTCTCTGTTTGCCTTACAACTTGCCCCTCAAGGAGATTTAGGAAGGTTAAGGCACAGACAGAGCGACAGATGGGCTAAGACTTCAGAGCGCTTTCCTGTCGAGTCACAGCTACCGGGTTTAAGGGATCGAAATATGGTAGCGTCACCCTTCAGTTTACCCAGCTGTAAATGTGTATCTGACGCTGCTCGTGAGTTAGAGAAGACAAAAGCAGTGTTGACTCCGTTTTATGGTTGAGTACAGTTTATACTGGTGAAGAGGTAGCTTAAAACGCGAATGGTTAAAATGAACGAATGTCAACAATATTCTTCAAACGAACTTCAACAAGTAGTGTTGAACTGGGTGAACTGGGCAAGTACTGGCAGTACATAAGTCGGTGATGACTGTACATAGATTTTATTCAACATGACACATGCGGAGTGGACAAGACTAACATCGTCACAGGCGCAAAGATCATACATCAGCATAATGGTAATTACTTTTAAAGTTCCTGAAGATTCTCTACCAATAAAGTCCTCTGACTCAAGTGACTAAGGATCACAAAACTGTTACCGTATAATATTCTTCTCATTCAAGTCCATTGACCTTCCTTCAAGGACGTCTATCATGGTAACGTATTCATACTCCAGGATAAAATCTTCCATATCATACTTCACAATTCCCATACGTTCTCCAAAACATAACGTTAGATAGTATATAGTTTCAAACAAAGTCATACACGATAATACGAACAGGTTAGAGATTCCAGTTGACTAACCTCTCCCATTCTATGCCACGCTTCTGGCATTGTTGAATGTACGGCATATAAAATATGAAGCATACGAATAAATAAACTGGTTTACACGTAGGTATTATTCCTCTACGGTAATCTAATATGACCACCGACTCCGTCTGTCCATTCTAGGAAATTACATGCTAAGATGACTTCCCGCTAGACTACAACTGGGAGCGGCCTGATACTTTAGTTTACGGCAATAAATATACAAATATAACCGGGGCGACACTTACATGATCCTTCCATCATTGGCTTCGTCAAGAATACCAATTGAATCAATATAACATACTGGCTTATACAAAACTGCCAGAAGATTCCAATAATATATATCTCGGACATAACAAAGTCCGCACTGCCCCGTTCAAAACATGACGTCACAATCCCCAAACTAGGTTACCCGTGCGTCCAAAGCAACTCACACTGCATTGTGCACGTCAGTGCGTGAATCAATCGAACGCACAAATAATAAAATATATAAAGACTGGTGCGTACATTTGGCAGGACCGAAGACTACCCCCTTAGGTAATAAATGTACGTAACAGCTCCCTTATCACCTCCCCTTAAAAAAATTAATTCTATTAATTTTTTTTTTGAACTAAGTACCCGAGAGAGGTGAGTCAAAACTACAACAAGATATATGAAATGCATAAAGTTATATCATATTAAGAAAAGAATATTAAACGAAATGAATATAACTAAATGATAGTATGCATTAAAGCACACATCCACAAACGACCTACTTTGGAACGATGTGGTAATATTCGAAGTAAAAACAAGTTTGAAAATGAAAAATGAAAAAAACCATTAAAAAAAGATGATAATAAAATTCAACTAAGTTTTCAACAAAATTTGAAACATATGATTTCAAAAATGAAAATGAACAGCAACACTGATGATGATCAATGACAAGAGAATCAATGAAACAGAAAAATTGAAAATACAATGTGCAAAAATGAAGCAATGCAAAATTAAACACTTTAAGAATCAACACACTTAATGTTTTCTAACACTAGTATGGTCGACTAGTGATCTAACAGTGAGATATCATAACTAAGACCCGTGAATGTAGGTATTACCTGACAACTAAGAAAGTTAGTTTGTGTGTGATCCATAATCAATTAAATAGATTAAGTTGAATTAATCTAATTCATATATTCCTTAATTACTAACAAATAACTAGTTAACAATATATTCTAAGTAATTTCAATATCCCTATCAATATGTCACTGTTCCGTTACAACTAGTTAGTAATCGACGAGATAATGTTCTCAATGTTCCATACACGATATAATATATTCTCTAACACGTTATGTAGTGTAATATGTTCCATAGGAATAACAAATGTATATTTGTCGCTCGTAACAATGTTGCCATATTAATAAAAAGTTACTGTATTACCAATGTTCCCGTTCTAATAAAACGTTAATATAGTATCAATAACAATGTACAAAGTTATTCATGTTATCGGTGAGGATGTTCCAACATCTGGAAGTGGTTTAGTTTCGACACGTTCACTTGGGCATCTTGATAGACAGTCTGCGAACACATTCTGCACTCCAGGAATAGCTCGTATCTCAAAATGGAACGGTTGAAGTGCTATAGCGTAACGCGCTGACTTTGATGACTTAACGTTCCCTGTATTCAGTGCGGTAAGAGCTTTCTGGTCAGACTCCACCACAAAGTGTGAGCCGAGAAGGTAACGTTCCAGTTTTGTGATTGCCCAGACAAGAGCAAGGAGCTCTTTATCCAGAACGGAATATTTCGTCTCGCTCGGCGTGAGCTTTCTGGATACGTACATAACCGGAAATAAGGTGCCGTTATATTCCTGCATCAAAACTGCAGCAATAGCGTAAGAACTTGCATCACTGCGGAGAATGAAGGTGAGATTTTTGTCAGGCAACCTCAAAAAAGGTGCATTTGAAAAAAATTGTTTTTATATAGTCTAAAGCCGTTTGGTGATCCTGCGACCACTTTATTACATTAGATGTGCCTTTCTTCAGTAGAGAAGAAAAAGGTGCAGTTATAGTAGACAAATGAGGGATGAATTTTGAATAGAACTGTATTAGTCCTAAAAGCGACCTAACTTGTTTTTTTGTCTTAGGTGCTGAGATGTTTAAAATTTTAGAGACGTTACTGTCTTCTGTATACATGAAACCATGACCTATGCGGTGACCCAGAAATGAGATGTCATGAAAACCGACAAAAGCCTTTGAAGGTTTCGCTGTTAAGTTATAATCCCGTAAGGTAGAAAGTAAAGATTTTAAACCCTGAATATGTTCATCCCAAGAGTCACTGAAAAGACAGATGTCATCTATATAAGTAATGACATCGGGACGATGAGACAATATGCGGCGCATCATGCGTACAAAGGTAGCTGGCGCATTCATTAACCCGAATGGCATAAAATTCCATTGAAAAAGACCCCGTGGTGTCGAGAAAGCGGTGAATGGCTTTGCTTTAGGAGTGAGTGGCACTTGCCAATATCCCTTTGAAAGGTCAAATTTCGAAAAGAATGTAGCATGAGATAATCTCTCCAATAAGTCATCTAAAAGAGGTAATGGTTCCGCATCGAATTTTGTAACTTTGTTTAATTTCCTGTAATCTACGCAAAGACGTATATTGTTGTCTTTCTTCCTAATGATTACCATGGAAGAAGAATATGGTGATGAAGATGGTTCAATTATATTTAATTGGAGCATCTCATCCAATTCCTTATCAACCTTATCACGAAAGTGTAAAGGAATAGGATATGGGCGAACTCGAATAGGCGTATCGTCAGTCAGAATAATGTCATGTTGGATGACTGACGTATGACCTGGGATGTCAGTGAGGACATCCTCATACGAGTGTAGAATATTAGAGACTTGCTGACGTTGATCAGCCGAAAGAGTAGATGAGATTGTAACATCATTCCATTTCTCAGTGGAATGGAGTGGTACAACTGGTATTGGTAGTTGTACATCATCGAAAGAAGATTCTTCTTCTTGGATGACTGACAAACTAGAATAGTGTTGAATAGGAGGTGTAGGATCGTCAGTTGCCTGAAACACTGACTGTAGATAATCAGGACGTGAGTAATACTCCTTCAACATGTTAATGTGGAAGGTTTTATGTTTACCATTAACATCAACGATGTAGTCGACATCGGATATTCTTGAGATGATCCTGAAAGGACCTCTCCAGGTAATTAAAAGACGATTGTTATGCGCAGGTAGTAAGACAAAAGCTTCATCACCAGGTATGAGCTGGCGAAGACGTCTATACTTGTTTGCAAATAGACGAGCTTTTTCTTTGGCTTGTTCAGATGATGCAGTAGCTAGTCTACAAGCATCTATGATTCTCTTTCTCAGAGAGATCACATACTCATAAGAGGATTGAGTTTCCTCTTCAATATTCTCGTCAACCAATAAGTCGTGGATTAACGACATCGGACCGCGTGGTTGCATGCCAAAAACAAGCTGGAATGGAGAAAACCCCGTTGCTTGATTTTGTACTTCGCGATACGCAAAGAGACAAGCGGGTAGGACCCGATCCCAGTCTTGGGGATGGTCTTGATCGAATCTTGTAACCCAACAAATGCTTGAGTGTCATATTGACGCAACAACGTATATTGTTTGAGTTCTTCCTAAAGATTAGACGATCTCAAAGAAGAATATGGTGATGAAGATGGTTCAATTATATTTAATTGAAGCATCTCATCCAATTCCTTATCAACCTTATTGAAAAGTGTATCATGATTAGGATATGGGCGAAACCGAATAGGCGTAACGTATGAAATGACAATGACTGAGTATGACACTCCATGTCAGTGACATCCGTCTCGAATACCTAGTGTAGAATATTAGAGACTTGCTGACGTTGATCAGCCGAAAGAGTAGATGAGATTGTAACATCATTCCATTTCTCAGTGGAATGGAGTGGTACAACTGGTATTGGTAGTTGTACATCATCGAAAGAAGATTCCTCTTCTTGGATGACTGACAAACTAGAATAGTGTTGAATAGGAGGTGTAGGATCGTCAGTTGCCTGAAACACTGACTGTAGATAATCAGGACGTGAGTAATACTCCTTCAACATGTTAATGTGGAAGGTTTTATGTTTACCATTAACATCAACGATGTAGTCGACATCGGATATTCTTGAGATGATCCTGAAAGGACCTCTCCAGGTAATTAAAAGACGATTGTTATGCGCAGGTAGTAAGACAAAAGCTTCATCACCAGGTATGAGCTGGCGAAGACGTCTATACTTGTTTGCAAATAGACGAGCTTTTTCTTTGGCTTGTTCAGATGATGCAGTAGCTAGTCTACAAGCATCTATGATTCTCTTTCTCAGAGAGATCACATACTCATAAGAGGATTGAGTTTCCTCTTCAATATTCTCGTCAACCAATAAGTCGTGGATTAACGACATAGGACCGCGTGGTTGCATGCCAAAAACAAGCTGGAATGGAGAAAACCCCGTTGCTTGATTTTGTACTTCGCGATACGCAAAGAGACAAGCGGGTAGGACCCGATCCCAGTCTTGGGGATGGTCTTGAGTCATCTTACCCAACAACTGCTTGAGTGTCCTATTGAGACGCTCAATTAACCCATTTGACATCGGATGATAAATAGAACTAAGAGATCTGTCTATACCTAATGTCTTCATAACTTGAGACATGGATTCAGAAATGAACTGAACCCCATGATCCGACAAGATTTTCCGTGGAAAACCAATGCGTGAAAAGATTAACATCAATGCCTCTGCTACACTGGCAGATGAAGTGTTCTTGAGAGGGATGGCCTCAGGCCAACGAGTGCACATATCAATGCACGTAAGGATATGCGTATGCCCTCTAGCAGATGGAAGCATCGCCCAATAATGTCAATGGCCATTTTATCAAATGGTCTAATCGGGATGTCCGCAGCTTGAATAGGAGCCGCATGAAATGGACCCCGTACCTTAACTTCCTGACATATCAAACAGGACCGACAATAGAGAGTGATGTCCCTATGGACGCCTGGCCAGTAGAATGCCGAAAGCACTCTGGATTTGGTACGCGAAAAACCCATATGGCCCGCACATTGCGAGTCATGCGCATGTCGTAATATACGAGATCTCATAGAGGATGGGACTAAGATCTGATAACATAAGGATGAATCCTTTTCCCGTATTACTCTCACCAAAATCCCATTTTTAAGTATAAAGTCATGTCTAGATTTTGCAAGTTTGTTGCTTGTATTCTTTTTGTTAACATACTGAAAAAATTTTTTTTAATGAATCATCATTCTTTTGCAATGTTGCAAACAACTCCCGTGAAATAGGAGCATCATCATCACAAGTGGTATGAACTGTAGGTTCAATAGGTGTATCATGCGACATATTAGTAGCTTGCGCTCTAGTCACTACTGCATTTGCAGTTTGAATATGTCGCTCTTCCCATTCAGCTATTTGCTGAGGTGTACACTCTTTAATACCATGTATGCGACCAAGTATTAAATCACAAATTGGATTCGGAAGGAGACATGCTTGAATCTTTCCTGAAAAAAATGGTGTATTAAGATCAATAATAGCAGTGGGAAATGTTTCGACGGTGCCACCAAAAGTCACACACTTGACAACCCTGCCCGTGGCACAACTTGGGTTGATCAGCGAAGTCCGGACGCCCACAGTGCTACAACCTGAGTCAAATAGGAGAGAGCATGAAATATTGTTAACAAATCCCTTGTTAAACTTAAGAGAGCCCTGTCCCTGGTGTACTGACGCAGCAGTGGCCGTACAGACTGCAGGTAGACTAGGCAAGGTATGTCCGCAACGCAGCGTCGTGATCGCCTTAGGCTGGAAAAGAGTCGAGCATTCTGGACAGTCTTTCACCTGGGTACAATCAAGAGAACAAGACATAGCATTGTGAGTTTCAGCTACTTTACCCTGTTCAATGTTAGCCTGTGTATCAATTAAAGAGACATTAGAATGTCTACCCGTATTACTCGACGATCTTTCTCGTCGGCGCGATCGATTGTGATTTTTGTCATTAAAATTGCCGTAATTGTAGTTGCTGCTAGAGTTAAAATTCGGATGAGTCCGATAATTTGTATAATTAAAGTTATGATGTTCTTTAAAATTTTTTTTCCAAGAACCTTGTCTGTTTTGCGGACCCTGAGATTTTGATCTCCAGTTTTGTTTATTATAATGTCCTTGATTATTTTTAAAATTATTGTTACCAAAATCTCGCGATCTGTGAGCTTGGTTCCAAGAAACATTAAATGGAGCAGATTGTTGAAATTGCTTCCCTTTGTAAAAGTTATCATTGTTAAAATTGTAATTATTTCCCTTATTGACATACCTGTCAGCACTAAAAAGAACGATTTCGTGAAAAATTGTTTTGTTGTGCTGCAAAAGCAACAGGCAATTCATTCTTAATCTGTGCGTTACTTAGATCCATGTTTGGGTGAGCAGTACAAAAATTTTTTTGCATGTTCTTCTAAGCCTTTCATAGATAAAGGTTTCCTTTCGTGTAAAAATGCGAGAAATGTAGGATTTACAGACGAAAGTACCTTATCGCGCATCAGTAAATCGAAGAGACCTTCATACGACTTTTCAATTTTGGATAATTCGATCCATCTTTCTAATGTTAGTCGTATCTGTGACAGAAAATCACTAAAATTTCTGCCAGATTGAGGTAGTAATGTATGAAATCTTAAACGATATTCGTCTTCTGTCATTTGGAATTTTTGCAGAAGTGCTGCTCTAAGAGCATTATAGTCATTTTTCTCACCAATGCTGGTGGTATGATAAACTGCTAATGCATCCCCTGTAAGTAATCTGGATAAATATGTACAGTATAGCGCTTTATCCACGTTATAAGATCCACAAGTGGCCTCAAACCTATCTAGGAAGAATATTACGTCATCAGACGGGGGATTAAATTTTGGTAATTTAAGGTGAATTTCCTTAAAATAATCATGTCTGGATGGAGTTTGGCTTTCAAAAGTTCTCTGAGAATTAGCTTCCTGAGTAAACCTAATTCTCTCATATTCTGACTCTGCTAATTTCAGTTCATGCTGTCGTTTTTTTTCATTCTCTTCCATCTCAAGCTGAAGTCGTTTTACATTTTTTTTAGCTATTAATCTCCCCTCTTTCCATTTCTTTTTGTTTTTCTTTTTGTTTAACTTCCATTTCAATTTTAAGTCTTTCTTCAGCTCCTTTTGCTTCTGTTCTGCTTCTCGCTGAAATCGTTTCTCTTCTAATTCAGCGGCTAATCTCATTTTTTTTTCTCC
The DNA here is from genome assembly GCA_024509875.1 of Oreohelix idahoensis. Lineage (NCBI taxonomy): Eukaryota > Metazoa > Mollusca > Gastropoda > Stylommatophora > Oreohelicidae > Oreohelix > Oreohelix idahoensis. The sequence goes on along the minus strand of JAMPIV010010218.1, from coordinate 140,791 downwards.
TCTTCCTCAGCTATAAATTTCCTCTTCTTTTCATCCTCCTCAGCAGTTAATCTCATTTTTTTCTCCTCTTCCTCAGCTATAAATTTCCTCTTCTTTTCATCTTCCTCAGATTCAATCCGTTTTTGATCTGCCTCAAATTGAAGTTTTTCTAGTCTTAAAGTTTCTAACTTTCTCTGTTCGGCTTCTATTTCTTGAGCTTTCCTATATTCTGCAAGTGCAAATGTTTTTGCTTCATCAGGAGCCATCTGAAGAGCTTTTGCTTGCTTAATGAAATAATCTAGTGAATACATTATGCTTTATAAGTAGTCACAATACTCTTGATTTATAAAAATGATAATTAATCAATATAAATTAATTAACCTTGTTACTATAACAAGTGTTCTTCGTTCCTGTCCTTAGAACGGTATAATGTTATCATATAATTATTAAATATGTTATTAATCAATAAATTTATGTAATCAAATGTCATGAAATGAACAACGTGACAAACAATAGAAACAATACCGACAAGACACGATAATCAAAGACGATAGAAAACAGTCGCAGAAATCCAATAAAAATAAAAATGTGAAACTAAAAATAGAATGTCGTAAAGAGTTACGATGATAACTGCGATCAAATAATCAACAAGACAATAGACAACACAGTGTAAAAACATAGGTTTTGTAAAAAACTGAACGACAGGAAAGGTGAGATGGACGCAAAATACAAACAAAATTCATCATAAAACTAAATTACGAATAAAAATAAATGCGAAAACAACAAGTAAACGTGACGAAACAGCTAAACAGATACTATTATAAGGGACAATTAGCGATCGGAACTTCGGCAAGGTTTCTAGCCTTGTACCGGAATTATCGCTCAATTGAAACTTACAAGACGAGCCCTACAGAACGTCTGACGAAGAGCCCGAATTGGCTTCGAGATGGATCTCGTTCGTCAGATCAACCTCCCTACCTCCCACGACAAATGAACAACATATAACATATAACAAGGAAAATATAAATATGGACATAATTATTTAAGGCACAGCTAAACGTAATAAAGGGTACAACGACAACACGTTATACTCATCTCGCGTGCAGGAAAAAAAAACCAATGTGCCTCGTCTCCGTGTATGTACGTGTGAGGATAAAATACTTCGTTCTGAGTTATTAGACCACAGCTTGCACGTAATAGTGACAAAGAGATGATCCCAAGATGTTGTCGTCTTGAAAGTTCAGATCTTCAGATGATCCCAAGATGTTGTCGCCTTGAAAGTTCAGATCTTCCATTAATGATAATTGTATTGGGTACGTTTCCTGTGAAATTCTTGATTTCAAAACCAGACTGGCACACCAATTACTGTTGACTCCGTTTTATGGTTGAGTACAGTTTATACTGGTGAAGAGGTAGCTTAAAACGCGAATGGTTAAAAATGAACGAATGTCAACAATATTCTTCAAACGAACTTCAACAAGTAGTGTTGAACTGGGTGAACTGGGCAAGTACTGGCAGTACATAAGTCGGTGATGACTGTACATAGATTTTATTCAACATGACACATACGGAGTGGACAAGACTAACATCGTCACAGGCGCAAAGATCATACATCAGCATAATGGTAATTACTTTTAAAGTTCCTGAAGATTCTCTACCAATAAAGTCCTCTGACTCAAGTGACTAAGGATCACAAAACTGTTACCGTATAATATTCTTCTCATTCAAGTCCATTGACCTTCCTTCAAGGACGTCTATCATGGTAACGTATTCATACTCCAGGATAAAATCTTCCATATCATACTTCACAATCCCATACGTTCTCCAAAACATAACGTTAGATAGCATATAGTTTCAAACAAAGTCATACACGATAATACGAACAGGTTAGAGATTCCAGTTGACTAACCTCTCCCATTCTATGCCACGCTTCTGGCATTGTTGAATGTACGGCATATAAAATATGAAGCATACGAATAAATAAACTGGTTTACACGTAGGTATTATTCCTCTACGGTAATCTAATATGACCACCGACTCCGTCTGTCCATTCTAGGAAATTACATGCTAAGATGACTTCCCGCTAGACTACAACTGGGAGCGGCCTGATACTTTAGTTTACGGCAATAAATATACAAATATAACCGGGGCGACACTTACATGATCCTTCCATCATTGGCTTCGTCAAGAATACCAATTGAATCAATATAACATACTGGCTTATACAAAACTGCCAGAAGATTCCAATAATATATATCTCGGACATAACAAAGTCCGCACTGCCCCGTTCAAAACATGACGTCACAATCCCCAAACTAGGTTACCCGTGCGTCCAAAGCAACTCACACTGCATTGTGCACGTCAGTGCGTGAATCAATCGAACGCACAAATAATAAAATATATAAAGACTGGTGCGTACATTTGGCAGGACCGAAGACTACCCCCTTAGGTAATAAATGTACGTAACAAGCAGCTAAGAAGGAAACTGATCACCCAATTTCGTAAAAAGTTGGATCTAGTAAAGTTAAGTCTCTAACACTTAACTCCCCTACTGCAGTTTCTGGTGTATGATGAGCTGTACCTTTATGCTACAGACGTTTTCATAAATGGGTGCTCGCGTAAAATAGGATTGAAATGGTATGACAAGATCACTAATATGGAACGTATGACAACATCCAGACACGTGTCCGTGGAACAAGAGATGAGAAGACGCAGGAGATAGGCGGGACACACTTTGAGAAAATATGGTGGTAGAATTAACAGGCAATTCTTGGTCTGGGAATCCCCAGTTTGAGAGAAGCAGAGGTTGAACAAAAACATACGGAGAAGAGAACTGGAGACAGAATTTAAAAAAAAAAGAAAAAAAGACATGAGAAGACCTTGAGCCCTGGCACGTGATAGACGGACTAGGCATTCATTTGTTGAAGGCCAATGCTCTTTGGGTAGCTGAAGAGTAATAAATGAATGAATCTAGACAGTCAGTTTCTATGTAAACAGCATTCATTCAGCTAGCTTTTTTTTTTTTTTTAACCAGCAGCACTTGGGCTTTCAGCCCTTCGGCCCAATGACATGTCATTGCGAGGCTAGAGAGCCTGTGGACTTTCCTTCCAACCCGGTCAGGAGCTTCGCTCCTTCCCATCCACAGAGGGTTTATCTCAGGAGCCGTTCAGGTTATTCAGTCATATTCCCGTTGACACTTCTTCAAATGCTGACGCCCGGGCTTGAACCTTGAATACCTGGTCGCCAGCGCAACGTTGTAACCATTACACCAGGGCGGCTCCCTTTGAGCTAGCTTTAAACCTCCGTCTCAATCCACAAGGGCACGTGTCGACATGGTTTAGTTTTTCTGTCGTGAATGTTCAGTAATTCGGTCTCAAATCAACCACATCGTCTCTTTTCGATACTGAATAATACTCCTCCTTTTTTCAAAATTTGAATTAATTTGTTGTCACTCTTTTGGAGATATTTTATATTAACGTTTACTGGCATTGGAGCCACGGTAGCGCAGTGATTAGTGCACTGGCTTCCTAGCTCTGTGGTCCATGGTTCGATCCCCAATTGAGATGGGATTTTTAGACCGCAAACTGCTCCGGGGGTCGACCCAGCCTCATGAATTGGGTACCAGAGCAACTCTGGGAAGGTTAAGGCGGCCGGTGTGATGCTGACCACATTACCCCTAGTGTGTCGATGGTCAAGAATATATTGGCCTAACACCATATTTCCAATATGCCTCAATAGGCATGTAACGGAATCCTTTTTACTGGCAGTAGTATTATTCCTGTGTAAGTGCAAACTTTTACATACCTTTCTTCTTTGGTATCTTGACCAGATATCCTTCCTTCAATTCTGCTGGCATTTCCTATCTCCAAGACTTAACTGAATAATTTATATAATGTTGCTGAGAAGTTGTCAACGTCTGCTTTGATAGCCTCTGCTGGTATTCAGTATGAAGTATGTTCCCCAAGAAGTAAAACCATTGCCCCGATGGAATTACAAAGCAGATGGCTGGGACAGTTTTTCAGTGCTTACAGACAGGTTTTACAAGACAATCAACACACGAAACAACAGTATGAAAACTTTGGTTGAAAGCCTTAATAGAGCAATTCTTCAAGCAGCCATCGAGACCATATCCAGAGAGGCAAGAAAGAACTACAAACCCTTCTGGACTGAAGAACTTCAAAAGCTTGAAGATGGAGTAACAGAAGCTCGAAACACTGCAGAGACAGAACAAACAACTGAAGCAAACATCCTGCTCAAAGCCACTACTGCAGAATACACAATAACATTAAATCAAACAACAAGAGACTGCTGGAAGCAAACAACAGAAAATCTGAACCTAGATAAAGAAGGGAACACCTGTGGAAACTAGTTAGAGCTTTGAAGAACGAAGAACTTTATAAAAATAACATCACAATCAAACAAGGTGAAAATCTGATCTCAGAAAAAAATAAAGCTGCAAATGCACTAATGGAACAATATGTCAGTGCTAACCACATAGATGTCCCGATAGACGGGAAAAGGGTCTTCATTGATGAACAAAGGAGTCATGACAACAACAAGCTTGCAACAAAAGAGCACATGATGGCAAAGGTAACAATGGAAGAAATGGAAAAGGCAACGAGGGCGCTAAAGAAAAAGAAGTCACCTGGAACAAATGGCATAACAAATGAAAAGCTAACCAACCTAGGAACAAAGGCAAAAAAGAAGCTTCTGGCCATCCTAAACTCCAGCTAGAAAATATGAATAATACCACAGGCGTGGAAAGACGCTTTACTGATTCCAATATCAAAGACAGACAAAGATCGGACAGAACCAAATAGCTACAGACTTATCAATCTACTTAGCTGTGTAGGAAAATTGATATTTCTGTAGAGTTGTCAAGGTCTGCTTTGATATCCTCTTCTGGAATGCCATCGTTACCAGCAGCGTTTCCATCTCTCAGAAGCGTTAAGGCTTTCTTTATTTCTTCCGTACTTGATTTTCACAATTAACAAAGCTATTTTTCTGCTCGTAGTATGTCTGGGAGAACTAGTTGCGCAGGTCTTTTAAAAGTTTCTTTAAAATGTTTCATCCATCTTTTCATTAGCTCGTTTATGCTGCTAAGCAAATTTCCTTTGTTATTAAAATACAAAACAGGATCATCATACATTGAGTAAAAGAAATCATAGACAGGCAGTTGACAGAACAGGCCTGCTTTCGGAAGAACAGATCCTCTAGAGATCAGACAACCACATTGCGCATAATAGCTGAACAAAGCTTGGAACTCATCTCATCACTTTACATAGGATTTGTGGACTATGAAAACCATTGGATGGTACAAACAGAGAATCACTCCGGAAACTAATGAAATAATCTGCCTCCCCTATCCCCTTTTAAAAGTGTATTAAACTGATATTGAAAACATATCACGACCTGAATGGTAGAATTATTCCATGATGGACGACTTACGCTGTTCTTTTAGACAAAAACTTGAGTGTGACAGGGATGCCTGTTTCTACTGCCCCTCTTCTTTGTGACTGTTTCAGCCCACGTAGCTCTTCAGAAAGGTAATGACGATGGCTCTATATTATTACTTTAATTTTTTGATATGTTTTTCTGTCCTTGGCCTGTTGTTTTTTTTTCTTCTTTCCTCTTATGGACTCTCTTTTCCTTTATGTCCAACCAATATCTTGCTGCTCATAGATCCGTGGGGCTTTCACTCTGTTGAACTATAAAGGGGCTCCTACTAATGCTATTGTGACAGACCTTATTTTCGTACAGTCATTCAATACCCTTTAACTCCCTGTGAAGCACATATTTTCTGCCAATTCTCGCCAGACTTCGAGGTCTTTCCTTATTTTTAAAAATCCCTTTTATGTCGGTCTCCTTGCTTTTTTCTTTGTGTCCTTCTACGTCAGAGCGTCCGACCGACAGAGTGGTTAGAGCACTGGTTGCTCGCTACAAAGGTGCCAGGTTCAATTAGTGGTATCGTCACGCTCCAGTATACCCAGCTGTAAATGGGTGCCTGACTTTGCTCTTGCGTTAGCGAAGGAAAAGGCAGCGAAGAAGGTAACTGCTCACCCCACCTCTCGATGCTGGACCTAGTATGGCGAAGTCTCTAACACAAGTATGTGCTATGGGACTACCTACTATCTGTGTCTCTTACCCTGAGAATTCCGGAACAATGACTGCCTTGTGATGCTTTAAGCTGATTGCTTTAACGTGTGTCATGTCCAACACAAGCGCTATCTCATCAGTGCTAGTTCCACATTTGTTTGTCTGGTTCTTTCCATTAGTTCCACATTTGTTTGTCTGGTTCTTTCCATTAGTTCCTCATCGGTGATTTTGTCATACAATTTCTATCCTTCAGTACTGTGCAAGCATCCAGTGATGAAAGTTTCTAACTTTCTTGTTGTTACTTTTGTTATTTTCCATGTTTCAGAGCCACACAATGGGACTGGCTTGACATTGCTATATTCTTTATTTTTCTGAAAATCCCCCTTTCCTTTTGTATTAATATTTTGATATCAGTAACTCCTTATGCATTTTGTCTATATTGCTATCATGTGTGAATCTACACCAATGAGGGGTGTATCCCCATGTACAGATATTACCTGTACAAGTATTTTTCTCATAATCTTTGTCTTTCTCCTCTGCTTTGAGACCCAGTAGCTGTGACCTCTCATCAAAAATATTCTAATTTTGTCTAACATTTGGGTACAGCTATGGGACTCCCCATGGCGTTCCTTAATTCGTTTTATGGCTAAATGGGCAATTTTGAAGAACACTGTCTGACATGAACATAATTTTCCAAGACGTTTTTGCGGCTGCTGTTATTGTTTCTGCCTCAGCTGTAAAATTGTTTTGGGAATTTATTTTTTTCATTTGGTTTTATTTTGGTTTTTATTTTGTCATTACTGTGATAAACGAGCGCCAAAGCCTTAACGCTCTACCTTTTCCTACATCTTTCTTATTTTCTTTTCTAAAACATTGTGCTCTTTCATCCCACATTTGCAATTTCATCGTTTTTGATTACTCTCGACTGGTATCTAAAGAATCACATTTGTTCTTTCATCGGTGGTAAAAGAAATTCTTTTGATTGAGTCCCCCCACCTGGCATTGCCTGGTGATAAATCTGGTGAAACACATCTGGTTTCAATAAAATCAGATACCTGTGCATGGTACAATTTTTGTGGACTAATGTTAACTTTGAAGCGAGCGCGGCTGACACAAAAGATTAGTCTTTTTATTGCTCGGCTGCTGTCCATACAAGCGACGGGTCACCACATTGGGACAAATGCGCTGGGGCGGCCACATTACACAAAGGTTGATTATACCGGGAGACGCCCAGCTTGGCCAGGTGAAAAAGTCTTCTCATGCTGTTTAAACAAACCACCATGTAATGCAATAGGCGGCGCCGCGACAAATGGACTCGTTCGCATGCTGGCGACAATGGACAGCGAGTTTTGTGACAGTTAGCGGACAAGTGAGTTTGTCCAGCTGACCAATCTGCAAACACAGTGCAGTCTGACAAAGACTGATAGGCAATGCAAACAAAAGTTAGTGGCGGATAGACCAACCCACTTCAGCCTGTGGCACGCTCTGAGAGGGGGAGCTACCAGATGGCCTCTTAGCTATTGGGGAGAGGCAAGATTTGGTAACATATGGGCGTCTTAGGATTATATGTACCTCGCAGTTCGTTAGATCAGATGAGTCCAGTTTTTTTTTTTTCAACATTGTGTTGTAGAGAGAAATCCATAAAACATAGCTTGCAGTTAATTCAGTGTGGATAAAATATTTCATATCTGTGTGTATTGCGTTCTTAAAGGATTTTGCGAAGGAAAAAAAGGTTAGTAGATCTTATACAGATTAATACTTACTTACTTAGTCGTTCCCCTTCTACCGTGAGGTGTAGAGGTTTGGAAGAGAGAGCGCCAGACTATCCTATCGGCTGTCTTCCTCCTGGCCTGGTTCCATTCTAGTCCTCGGTCCTTCAAAGATTGTCTAATGTTGTCCTCCCAGCGGACTCTGGGGGTCTGGATCCCTGGCTCTTTGTTTCCCATGCTTGTCGTGGTATCCGATCTTCTCCCATTCTGCAGACATGGCCAAACCATCTTAATTGGGACTGTTCTACTTGGGTCTGCAGGGGGTGGCATTTTAGGCCTTGACGTATCGTCTGGTTGCGGACCATGTCTCTTCTTGTTACTTCAACCACCTTCCTCAGATACCTCATTTCTGAGGTTCGGATCTGGCTTTTGTGGGTTGTAGTCATTGCCCATGACTCGCATCCATATGTCAAGACTGGGACATAGGTGGAGCGGTATACAGCCATCTTAGTTTTCTTACCAACCTCTCTCTTGCTGAGGAATCCTCGATTTATGGCCTGAAAATACTTTTTTAAAATTATTCTTTATTCATCTTAACCTCACAGCTAAATGTGCGAACGATAGTTTGTTAATTAATTCTTCTCATAAATGATTAATAAAATCAGAAGATTTTCCTTTCAGATGATAGGAAGTAATTAATAGTTCATACTTGATCTTGCTTGTTGAATCATCATCATAGTCTTCCATACGCACACACTCTCGTGCACAATATATTTAACATCATTAGAATCGAACTCATAAGAGATCAGTAGTGAGAAGTAGAATAAATGAAAGTCACCCAGTGATATTAAGTGTGAAAACTTACGAAGACTTTTGTGTGTCTTCAGTCCATCAGAAGTCTGAGCCTACAAGCTACGTGTCTGACGTCTAACCAGAAATAAGTTATCAAAACGGACATTTAGCTAGCAGAATACGCCATAGGACATTCTTCGTTCCTCACAAACAGGAATATTTCTCGCCGTGGCTTGCAGAATTCGCCATAGGACATTCTTCGTTCTTCACTTAAACAGGAATATTTCTCGCCTACGATCAAAAAGGTGGACGCAGCAATTCTCGTCACCTCATATCACGTGCGCACACGTTCAGTGCATATTTAAACCACGCTCAAATCACTCGAAAGCTTACTACGTGAGTCAATCTAAAGCTCACAGTTGATTACTTATCCAAATATCAAGTTCAGATCCATTGGAAGCTTACCATCTGAAATCAAGCTAAAGAGCTCAAAAGTTGAATCTCATATTTATACAAAGTGCAAGACAATCTTAAGCGCATTCCAGTGCAGATTACTGCAAGTATATTTCATTAATCACGAGTCAATTCACAAGTTAATGACTCTACAAAGCAAGAACATTTCGTTAAGATATCCAATCTGGCCAATACCCTCCGGAGATTAGACAACAGACATTTTCATACGACAACTGTTAACTGTTGATCAACGCTACCGAGTGATACTCGAACAGTGAAGGATTGTATATCGTCACCGTTCTCAGTACAAAAAAAGTTGTCATCAGAACATCCTCGACTTAGAGATACCCTACTCGACATAGTTTATAACAACTTGGGACATTATATGCATACATGGGAATCATCCTATCCGGGTGACGCATTTAGAGACACATGGACTGTGTAGATTACTCGCCATTTTGGTAACACGTATCATATCATATCACATCATCATTTCGCTTTACACAAGCTCATTCTTAATTAACTACTACTTAATTAACTACAATATTAATATCTCATCTGTGTGTTTTGTGTGAATCGTCTTTTACCATCATCACGTTCTAACCACTACTAACCCTAAATGTGTAGATATTTACTTAATAAACCCAATAATCGTTTGATCATTATCTACTTTGTTAATGTATCACTCGTGCTGTCGGTGTTAAAATATTTACATTTAGGGGAATTCTACACTCAGAAGACGTTCGGGGCTTTTCCTGTTACGGGATCAAAGGGCAGAAGCTACGGTCGTGGGGAAACATAACTCTTTCCATAATTCACTTGAAAACACTGTCCAGTGGAAAGCATTCGCATTCTCTACTTCTGGTCCTTATCTCGGATACGTCTCTAACCTTTCTTAACGAGCCAATTTCTGGAGACCTTCTACCTAATATCTCATAGGCTATTCCTGGCGAAAACTAATGTCGTAGTTGCCCCAATACTCACCACACGACAATTACTTTCTTTAATTTTAACAAACTTAATTTTTATGATGATTGGATACTATAAATGTATACTGTTATATTACTTTTATAATGACGCATGCTTTTAAATTAATGCTTAAAGTACATGTGGGAATGAAAGGACACATTATGCAAGATGAGAGACAGAAAGAGAGGGAGAGAGAGACCAGAATTTTAGACGGGCCTGCCCGTCAAATTTTTAAGCCTTTGAAAAGAAAGTTCGTTCGTTCGTTCGTTCTTTTGTTCGTTCTCCATGTGTTCTTTGTTCGTTCTCCATGTGTTCTTTGTTCGTTCTCCACGTGTTCTTTGTTCGTTCTTCACGTGTTCTTTGTCCTTCCTCTGCCTCTCTTACCCAGGGGATTCCAGAACATGGTCTGCCTGGTTTAAACAAAAAGTCTATTATTATCTTTAAAGTTCTGTGTTTTTTTTAAACTAAATAAGTGTACATTGCAAAACTTAAACAAAAACCAAACAGGTGAGTTCATGAAGTTTACAGATAATCAAATCTTGTAACCGAACACAGCACTTGTATGTGTTGCTTAATTCGAGAACGAGTTGTGTAGTTCCTAGGGACGCTGGCGTTGTCAAGCAACAAAGAATAGAATAGCTACTTCCTTTATCATCGTTATCCACCCTTCCTTTTTTAAGGGAGTATAGGCCTTCAACAAACCTATGCCAACTCTTCCTGTCCTGTGCCACCAGCTGAAGGTCTTTCCGTATCTGCTTTATGCCCTTCATTATTGTCTCGAGTTCTCTTCTCTATGTGTTCCTTTGCCTCTCTTTTTTCCTGGGAATTCTAGAGCAAGGTCTACCTGGCAATGTCGTCAACAGGTTTCCTCAGAGTGCATCCTATCCATCTCTAACGTCTTCTTCTCATCCTTGTTCCGCTGGCCCCTGTCTGGCTCTTGTCATCAGTTCCACATCAGTGGTCTTGTTATACTACTTCACTCCTTCTATTCTACGCCAGCACTCATTTATGAAAGTCTGTAGCTTTTTTGGTTCCTCTTTTTTTTCAGACACGTCAAAAGAGGCCACTAATATAAGACTGTGCGTCGGGCTGGCAACATCACCATTTAAAGCACATCGCTCCTGCAACCACCTCTGTAAGAACACATTCACCCTTGGTGCAGACTTTCTGTAAGGTGACAAGCTGCAGGGTTAACTCAGTGCTCGTACACCGCGAAAAGGAAAAGACAACGAAGTATTTCCGGATAGTGGATTGGTTCGGTTTTTAGGACCATCTTCATTGCACACGACAACTGCATCAGTGCTACGATCTCCTCCCTTAGATCACTTAAGGTTGATCTCAGTACAGTGCACGATCTCCATAGCACTGGCGAAGATTCCAATTTGTGTATACAGGAATCACACAGTCTATAAATATTTTTATGCTGGGTAGGATTCCTATTTTTTTTTTACGTTGCTAGGGCAGCGGCCGTATGGCCTACTCTTTACGATCTCCAACTGCCGAGGAATTTTTAACGTGCGCATCGTACACACGGGACCTCCTATGTTTTACGTCCTTATCCGAGAAGGCTAGAGATCTGATCTCACTACCCAGTAGATCATGGGGGGCGGGGGGGGGGGGAGAATGACATCATTAGGAACCACTGGTTCTGAAAAAATTTCCATCAGTTGTATTCCCTGTCCTGGAAGCGAACCCGGCACCTTTAGAATTAGAGGCGAACGCCGTACCCCTGAGCCAACTCAGATCTCCAATTGTGAATTAGTACGGTCTACTGAGTAACTAGACTTTACATCTAGCCATCTCTAGTACATCTAGCCACTCTAGTTCATCTAGCCACCTTTAGTACATCTAGCCACCTCTAGTACATCTAGCCACTCTAGTTCATCTAGCCACCTTTAGTACATCTAGCCACCTCTAGTACATCTAGCCACTCTAGTTCATCTAGCCACCTTTAGTACATCTAGCCACCTCTAGTACATCTAGACACCTCTAGTACATCTAGTCACCACTAGTACATCTAGCCACCTCCAGTACATCTAGCCACCTCTAGGAAGACCTATTTACTTCATATATAGATCGATGATGAGATCTAGTGTATTTTAGTACTTCATGCAGGAATAAACCTAGCGATTAAATACTTTGCTTTGCTCAAACACAAATGAATTCATGGACTTAACAGATAATTAAATCTTTTCACCGAACACGTTTCAACTTCTGCTATTATCTGCTGTTAACTATGCGAAGTTAGCGTTCGGTTCGATTGACAGAATGGTTAGAGCGCGGGTCTCTCGCGGCAAAAGTGCTCAGTTCGATTCACAGTATCGATACGCTCCAGTCTACCCAGATGTAAATGTATACCTGACATTTGTTACAAAATAGCGAGAACCCAGTGTCCAAGAAATCCCGTGGCCAGGAAAGGGAAGGGGGGGGGGGGGGGGTTTGAAATGGACAGTTATCAGTAATAGGATTCTATGATTGATGTGAAAGAAAACAAGTTTGATGAGGCAGAATAGAAGCCCCCTAATCCGTTTCCTGACTTTCATGTCTAAGCAGAAATTGTGCGTAATGAGGTCTGATACCAGGATTGAAGCACTCTTTTGTGAAGCTGGTACTAAGCATCATTTTGTGTGTGCCCTGGATGTTCTACATTCCATTTGTTTCTGTATCTGATTCTGATAAAACTCTTTGCCTCCTCAAAAGTTATGCTTGCATCAGGCTGAAGTAGATGTGAACCTTCTTTTGCCATTCTGTCAGCTTCTTCATTGCCGGTGATGTTACAATGAGATGGGATCCATTGGATCACAACACTTTTGAATCGTTGACAAAGTTTGTGGAGCACTATTCTGAGACCATCCAGGTCTGTATTATTTTGGCTTTTCAACGTTGCAATTACTGACTGTGCATCAGTAAAGAAAGCAACTTGTCTCTCTTCGCTTTCTTCTGTCAATATAACCTCTGCTGCAGTTTTCATGGCCTCTGCCTCTGCTCTGAAGCTGCTGGAGAATCGTCCTGTCGCCACTGACAGCCTTTTTCCTGCACCTGTGTCTACGTTTGATTGCGGAATACACGAGTAAATTCGTGCTGTGCCGGGGAAATTGCAAGTGTCTACACATTTGATTGCGGAATACACGAGTAAATTCGTGCCGTACCTGGGAAAGAGCAAGTGTCTACATTTGATTTGCGGAATACACGAGAAAATTCACGACCTACCGGGGAAAGAGTAAGAGTCCGTATATTTTATTGTTAAATACACTAGCAAATTCACGGTGTACAGGAAAAGAGCAAGTGTATACAGATTTTATTGCAGAATACACGAGTAAATTTACGGTGCATCAGGGAAAGTGCAAGTGTCCGTACTTTTGATTTTCTGAACACGAGCAAACCCATAGTGTACCATGGAAAGTGCACGTTTCTGTATATTTATTTCAGAAACACACTAGAAATTCACCTTATACCAGGGAAAGTGTCATTGTCTGTACATTTTAATTCTAAACACGAGCAAATTCATGGTGCACCTGTGAAAGATTAAGTATCGCTACATTTGCTTTTTTTAATACACGTGCAAACTCACGGTCTACCGCAGACAGAGCAGTGGTCAGAACACTTGACAGGTACTACACGAGCAAATACACGGTGTACCGGAGAAAGAGCAAGTGTCTGTACGTTTGATTTTTGAATATACGAGTAAATTCATGGTGTCCCGGAGAAAGAGTCTGTACAATTGATTTCTGAATACACGAGCAAATTCATGGTGTACCGGGGAAAGAGTAAATGTCTCAACATTTGATTGCGGGAAACGCCAGCAAATTAACGGCGTACAGATGAACCGCTCACCGTTGTGACCGTTGCTAGCGTTAATTAAGAGTTGAGCATGGTGGGTGGAACTTTAGTTTTTTCTATTACTTGAGCACCACAGACCAAAGCGCGTCATGACCGAATGTGACGCGCAGCGCTAGTGTAGTGACGCTGGATTTTATATAGTAGTTATTTGGAATTTATTTTTAGGCAGTGCACCTAAGTGGGCATGTGGAGTCTATGAGACTGTGTCTGGAGTAATTTGTTAATGAATCGTGTTCATAAAGGGCATGTTACTTGACGAGTCTATTAATAAATCTAATAGATTTTCGTTGTTTTATGAAACATGTCAACATGTTCATCTGTGTTGAATTAGGTAAAACTATGCAGTCCATGATTTATGATGTAGTGTTGTTTATTTAAAACTGTTACCGACATACTGTTGGGATTGAATTACTGTAGATCGTCGAAGTGAGGTGTTAAGCCAGTGCACATCACGCTGGCCGCCTTAACCTTCGCAGAGTTGCTCTGTTACTCAATACAAGAGACTGGGTCGACCCCGGAGCCATTTTGGGTCTAAAAATAATATCCTACCTCAACTGAGGATCGAACCATAGATCGTCGAAGTGAGAAGCCAGTGCACTAACCACTGTGCTACTGCGGCTCTTCAATGTATGATTACCTATGAATATGAAGTACCGTCAGTAAAAAAGTTTGGATCTACATCGTCATATCGGTTGATCTTTTACGATTCAAATCTTATTGTATTTCCAGTTAATCGTTACGAACCAGCGTTTTGAACAGAATCACACGCAATATCGGTTTATCAGCGTTAGCAAAGTGCAACGTTTATATTGCGTTTCATAGTTATCTTCATCATCATCATAATCATCATCATCTTTTAACTCCCAATGAACATAGGCAGTCAACAAACATATGCCAAATCTTCCTGTCCCGTGCCATCTGTTCAAGATCTATCCAAATCTTCTTCACACTCTTCATGTGTGTCTCCAGCTGTCTTCACTACATTTTCTTAGGTAACCGTCTACCTATCTTATCTTAGGGATTCTAGAATAAGTAGTGCCTTGTCATGATATCGATAGGATTCCTCAGTGTGTGTGTGTGTGTCCTATACATCGACAACGTCTTCTTGTCAACCCTTGTTCCACTGGTACGTGTCCAGTTCTTGTCATCTCTTGTTCTACTGACATTTGTTTATTCTTGTCATTTCTTGTTCCACTGACATTTGTTTAGTTCGTGCCATCTCTTGTTCCACTGACACCTGTCTAGTTCTTGTCACCACATGTTCCACTGGTACTTACCCAGTCCTTGTCACCGCTTGTTCCACTGGTACTTATCCAGTCCTTGTCACCTCTTGTTCCACTGGTACTTATCCAGTCCTTGTCACCTCTTGTTCCACTGGTACATAACCAGTCCTTGTCACCTCTTGTTCCACTGGTACAATCCAGTCCTTGTCACCTCTTGTTCCACTGGCACCTGTCTAGTTCTTGTCATCTCTTGTTCAACTGACACTTGTTTAGTTCTTGTCATCTCTTGTTCAACTGGCACTAACCAGTCCTTGTCACCTCTTGTTCCACTGGTACATATCCAGTCCTTGTCACCTCTTGTTCCACTGACATTTGTTTAGTTCTTGTCATCTCTTGTTCCACTGGCACTATCCAGTCATTGTCATCTCTTGTTCCACTGGCACTATCCAGTCCTTGTCACCTCTTGTTCCACTGATACTTATCCAGTCCTTGTCACCTCTTGTTCCATTGACATTTGTTTAGTTCGTGTCATCTCTTGTTCCACTGACCTTTGTTTAGTTCTTGTCACCTCTTGTTCCACTGGCACCTGTCTAGGTCTTGTCATCTCTTGTTCCACTGGCACTATCCAGTCCTTGTCACCTCTTGTTCCACTGGTACTTATCCAGTCCTTGTCACCTCTTGTTCCATTGACATTTGTTTAGTTCTTGTCATCTCTTGTTCCACTGACATTTGTTTAGTTCTTGTCATCTCTTGTTCCACTATCACTATCCAGTCTTTGTCACCTCTTGTTCCACTGGTACATATCCAGTCTTTGTCACCTCTTGTTCCACTGACATTTGTTTAGTTCTTGTCATCTCTTGTTCCACTGACATTTGTTTAGTTCTTGTCATCTCTTGTTCCACTGGCACCTGTCTATTTCTTGTCACCCCTTGTTCTACTGGTACTTATACAGTCCTTGTCAACTCTTGTTCCACTAGCACCTGTCTATTTCTTGACACCTCTTGTTCCTCTGCTATTTATGCAGTCCTTATCACCCCTTGTTCCACTGGTACTTATCCAGTCCTTGTCACCTCTTGTTCCACTGGCACCTGTCCAGTCCTTGTCACCTCTTGTTCCAATGGTACTTATCCAGTCCTTGTCAACTCTTGTTCAACTGGCACTTATCCAGTCCTTGTCACCTCTTGTTCCACCGGCACCAGTCTAGTTCTTGTCATCTCTTCTTCCATTGACATTTGTTTAGTTCTTGTCATCTCTTGTTCCACTGGCACCTGTCTATTTCTTGTCACCCCGTATTCCACTGGTACTTATACAGTCCTTGTCACGTCTTGTTCCACTGACATTTGTTTAGTTCTTGTCATCTCTTGTTCCACTGACACTTGTTTAGTTCTTGTCATCTCTTGTTCCACTGGCACTATCCAGTCCTTGTCACCTCTTGTTCCACTGGTACATATCCAGTCCTTGTCACCCCTTGTTCCACTGGTACTTATCCAGTCCTTGTCACCTCTTGTTCCACTTGTACTTATCCAGTCCTTGTCACCTCTTGTTCCACTGGCACCTGTCTAGTTATTGTCATCTCTTGTTCCACTGGTACTTCTCCAGTCCTTATCACCTCTTGTTCCACTGGCACCTCTCTAGTTCTTGTCACCTCTTGTTCCACTGGTACTTATACAGTTCTTGTCACCTATTGTTCCACTAGCACTTTCCAGTTATTGTCACCTCTAATTCCATTGGTTCTTATCCAGTCCTTGTCACCTCTTGTTCCACTGGCACCTGTCTAGTTATTGTCGCTTCTTGTTCTACTGGTACTTATCCAGTCCTTGTCACTTCTCGTTCCACTGGTACTTATCCAGTCCTTGTCACCTATTATTTCACAGACATTTGTTTAGTTCTTGTCATCTCTTGTTCCACTGGCACCTGTCTAGTTCTTGTCACCTCTTGTTTCACTGGTACTTATTCAGTCCTTGTCACCTCTTGTTCCACTGGCACTGTCTAGTTCTTGTCACCTCTTGTTCCGCTAACATTTGTTTAGTTCTTGTCACCTCTTGTTCCACTGGCACCTGTTTAGTTCTTGTCATCTCTTGTTCCACTGGTACTAATCCAGTCCTTGTCACCTCTTCTTCCACTGACATTTGTTTATTCTTTGTCACCTCTTGTTCCACTGACATTTGTTTAGTTCTTGTCATCTCTTGTTCCACTGGCACCTGTCTGGTTCTTGTGATCTCTTGTTCCACTTGTACTTATCCAGTCCTTGTCACCTCTTGTTCCACTGGCACTATCCAGTCCTTGTCACCTCTTGTTCCTTATGTACTTATCCAGTCCTTGTCCCCTCTTGTTCCACTGGTACTTATCCAGTCCTTGTCACATCTTGTTCCACTGGCACCTGTCTAGTTATTGTCACTTCTTGTTTCACTGGTACTTATCCAGTCTTTTCACCTCTTGTTCCACTGGTACTTATCCAGTCCTTGTCACCTCTTGTTCCACGGACATTTGTTTAGTTCTTGTCACCTCTTGTTCCACTGACACCTGTCTAGTTCTTGTCATCTCTTGTTCCACTGGTACTTATCCAGTCCTTGTCACCTCTTGTTCCACTGACATTTGTTTAGTTCTTGTCATCTCATGTTCCACTGACGTTTGTTTAGTTGTTGTCATCTCTTGTTCCACTGGCACCTGTCTAATTCTTGTCACCTCTTGTTTCACCGGTACTTATTCAGTCCTTTTCACCTCTTGTTCCACTGACATTTGTTTAGTTCTTGTCATCTCTTGTTCCACTGACATTTGTTTAGTTCTTGTCATCTCTTGTTCCACTGGCACCTGTCTAGTTCTTGTCACCTGTTGTTCCACTGACATTTGTTTTTTTCTTGTCACCCCTTGTTCCACTGGTACTTATCCAGTCATTGACACCTTTTTTTCCACTGGTACTTATCCAGTCCTTGACACCTCTTGTTCCACTGGTACTTATCCAGTCCTTGTCACCCCTTGTTCCACAGGTACTTATCCAGTCCTTGTCACCTCTTGTTCCACTGGTACTTGTCCAGTCCTTTTTCACCTCTTGTTCCACTGGTACTTATCCAGTCCTTGTCACCTCTTGTTCCGCTAGTACTTATCCAGTCCTTGTCATCTCTTGTTCCACTGGCACCTGTCTAGTTATTGTCATCTCTTGTTCCACTGACATTTGTTTAGTTCTTGTCATCTCTTGTTCCACTGGCACCTGTCTAGTTCTTGTCACCTCTTATTTCACTGGTACTTATTCAGTTCTTGTCACCTCTTGTTCCACTGGCACTGTCTAGTTCTTGTCACCTCTTGTTCCACGGACATTTGTTTAGTTCTTGTCACCTCTTGTTCCACTGGCATCTGTCTAGTTCTTGTCACCTCTTGTTCTACTGGCATCTGTCTAGTTCTTGTCACCTCTTGTTCCACTGGTACTTATCCAGTCCTTGTCACTTCTTGTTCCACTGACATTTGTTTAGTTCTTGTCATCTCATGTTCCACTGACGTTTGTTTAGTTGTAGTCATCTCTTGTTCCACTGGCACCTGTCTAATTCTTGTCACCTCTTGTTTCACCGGTACTTATTCAGTCCTTTTCACCTCTTGTTCCACTGACATTTGTTTAGTTCTTGTCATCTCTTGTTCCACTGACATTTGTTTAGTTCTTGTCATCTCTTGCTCCGCTGACACCTGTCTAGTTCTTGTCACCTCTTGTTCCACTGACATTTGTTTTTTTCTTGTCACCCCTTGTTCCACTGGTACTTATCCAGTCCTTGACACCTCTTTTTCCACTGGTACTTATCCAGTCCTTGACACCTCTTGTTCCACTGGTACTTATCCAGTCCTTGTCACCCCTTGTTCCACAGGTACTTATCCAGTCCTTGTCACCTCTTGTTCCACTGGTACTTGTCCAGTCCTTTTCACCTCTTGTTCCACTGGTACTTATCCAGTCCTTGTCACCTCTTGTTCCACTGGTACTTATCCAGTCCTTGTCACCTCTTGTTCCACTGGCACCTGTCTAGTTCTTGTCACCTCTTGTTTCACTAGTACTTATTCAGTACTTGTCACCTCTTGTTCCACTGGCACCTGTCTAGTTCTTGCCACCTCTTGTTCCACTGACATTTGTTTAGTTCTTGTCACCTCTTGTTCCACTGACATTTGTTTAGGTCTTGTCATCTCTTGTTCCACTGTGTCGTACGGAAGGTTAATTGTTTTATTTGGCCCGTCTGAGTATATAGAGTGGATGTCGACAGATACGCGAGAAGATATAGAAATAGATTTTTCACAGGTGGTAGAATTGAGGAAAAAAAGATCTGTCTCTGGATTGTTTAGGTAATCTCTTCCAGTACGACTGTACTTTATTGCAAGACAGCTTTTATCTCCCTATCAAGAATAGATAAGTTAACCTACACACACAGCTATGTGACAACAAGACACACAAACGTGAAAACTAAGGATAAATGGGTATGGGTCTGACCAATACACAAAGGTAAGTTTCTTTGTAGTTTATTATCATTAAAGCTCGACAATATCAAAATATCTAAAGGAAAAGATCAAAGAGTCATTAACATGCAAATGAAATAAAGCAGAAAACGTGCACCCTCCCCCAAATGGAGAAAAGAACCCTAAAATTATTAACCCAACGGTTGAAGGTTAGCCCTCTGTTACAGAATGAACAGTAGTGGTACTCTATGAGACCCAGTAAAATAAACAAACTTTTAGACAAATCAGATATATGGATAGTTTTCCCTCAAACAAGAAAATACTCGCACACTCTTGCAAACAGTGGCCTGTCGTGAGAAATTCTAATCCACATATATAAATTAAAAGTAAATGTAAAGCCTAACAAATACATTCTATAAAAGGAAGAAGAATGGTAAAGAACAGTGCTGTCACAATGACAGTACTCGAAATCCCCTTTGTTTTATGCTTCGTCTGCAAATTGTAACGTTTCCACGTTAAATATAAGCCACTGCATAAATACAAGCGTTTCCACAACACATTAAAACGGGTATTGCATTTCTAAGAAAAACATTGAGAGGCACACTGCGTAATGACCTAAATTAATCCTAACATTAATTATACTACGTTACCAAAACGAACGAACAGATGGACTCAGATAGAAAGAAGGGAGGGCTGAAAATCAGGAACGCATGCAACACTAAACACGCGTCTCGCTATTAATGCCACCCCCAACAAGCGTAACGCGATATACAATTACTACTATCACGCGTGTAAGGCCACATGCACTAATTTTTTTTCAGACGGACAGTGATAAAAACACTACCCTTCCCAGAGTTAGGTTTTAAAAAACCTGGAAAACGCTTATTAGGAAAGATGACATTAGATGGATTTACGTTTGAAAACATGACAGTACCCAGACACCACATGGGGATTGAAGTAAACAGGAGG
Source organism: Oreohelix idahoensis (assembly GCA_024509875.1). NCBI lineage: Eukaryota > Metazoa > Mollusca > Gastropoda > Stylommatophora > Oreohelicidae > Oreohelix > Oreohelix idahoensis. The sequence continues at coordinate 120,333 of JAMPIV010010218.1, read as the reverse complement.
TGGTAGAAAATGCACATTTTGAACGCAGCCACCTAGCTCCCTTAGATTGAGATATTGGGATTCCTTAGGGCTTGCTGACACAGAATATGTTAAGTGTTACGCAAATAGTCCAGGAATTAATAAATTATAGGCAAAAGAAAATAATGAGGGTGTCAGACAACCTAAAAACTCGGAGTCGCTCAGTGGCAGAATTTTAAACCACCATTGTACGGAAATAGGCCACAAGTTACATTTGAATTGATTGGATGGAATGATATGTAAGGCTAAACACGATTAGTCGGACTATAAATGCTATCTTTTGTTGTCAAGGGAGACGAAGAAAGAGTACTTTTTTTTCAAACGATGGGGTAGAAATGGCCTGATTGGTTAGGTCTGTTAATATAGTTAATTGATAGCGTTAGTTCGAGACCACTAGTTCAAATAAGCTTGATAAAGCAACAGTGCGTTGAAGCCAGCTCATATTTTTGCTAAATAAAAGCCTGGAACATAAGCAGATGGGAATTTGTGCCAGTATTTGTGCCTACATTCAGTGCTAGTCAACGTATCTGTGTTTATTTCCTTGAATTTTGGTAGGTTGAAATATTTGATCTCTTTTTAATGAAAATTGAATGTACATTGATAATTTATGTCTGTATATATGTGCAGTTCAGTAGCGAACATGGGACAAGGCCTATATCTATATATATATATTGCTCCAACCTGAACAGAAGGTGTCGGAGAAAAGTCAAACTACATGGAATTACCACATAGTACACTGACACCTACCTTATGATATGGAAGGACTTATAGCTGAAAGTGCAGAGGCGTAGTAACCATTAAGGAGGTTAATACTGGAGTAAACTGCTTCAGAAGAAGATAGCAGTAAAAATAAAGCTCTGAACTCTGTGTTTGTGATGTATTGTGCTCAGTCTAGCCAGATAGTATAAATTAGTTCTGAAGTAGAAGGTACATCCTTCTTGTTTCAGGGACTGTGGTCCTAGTTATTGAAGCCGCACCTGGTCTGAGCGTTTGCTGAATCCAGAGGCTACAACATACTCTTGGGTCCCTATAGTAACCAGTGAGGTGTCTTCAGAAACAGTGAATAGTCGAGCAGAGGAGTCCTTGCCTGCCGCCATCACGAAAGTTAAGCCCACTGTGGCCAAAAGAGCTCAACACTATGTACCCCTCGTAAATGACACTAACTTAATTAAAGAGGGGCAATTAATTGTTTTAATGTTCGGAACTGAGACCATCTCCAATACTAGTTCCAAACATACACAAGCACATGCAGTCATGATGTCTAATAAGAATCTATCTTGAAGAACAAAACCAGTATTACCTCATCTTACCACATCACAACTCACACACATAGAATACTAATATTGTATGTCAATGCAAAGACCACATTTATATCGGTGTACATAATATTTGAAATTACATGTTATTATATTGCCTGGTTCACTGTGTAGTTGAATCAGGATCACTATTGTAGAGAAAATCAATACATATGTACATATCTGAAATTTATCATTGAATCTTTTAAGATAGTCTTCTAGAGTGTTGACTGTTTGTGAGTGTCACAGTATTGTCAAGTGTGGTGGAATAATTGAATTGTTTATCTGTTGTTGTTGTGGTGACTTACACTTCATCATTTGCATAACCCTAGACATATAACGTTGCCAACACAATATTCCAGAATAATTCTGACTGAGATATAAATATGTGGCAGTAAGTAAGGTTATCTGTAAAACACTACACATATTAGATACAGATACCTTCACAGCTGATCTCAGGCAGTACACTAAGTCCCTATAAATATTTATATCATCCCACTTTACCACATGGCCACTCTCACACTCTTACCTAATTGCTTGGTATGGTAGGTTTGTAATATCCCTTGGTAATAGAATTACTCAACGAATATATTATTTAATTCACTTAATATGCTGTCACCCCCAGTTGTCGCAGATCCAAATTGGCCACTGTCCATCCCCCGAATTAGTTCATGAGGTGAACGCATAATATGGTTGCGTCTCCTATAAGTGTTACTACAAATAGTTAAAAAACTGAGAGAGTTCTTGATGTTCACTCTTTAGCGGGAAAAATACTTCCAATATTGGGAACACATCTGGTTGCTAGAACTTTGTTCATAAGCTGATGATGGTTCTTCTATCGGCCAACTTGTGGCTGGTAAAACTATATTTAAAAAACAAATTTATTGTCCTCCAATACTCTCTGGCGTGTGCCCGTTCACAAATGAAATTGGTGACGCACTGCCAAGAAAAGGAGAAAATAACAAATCCAAACAAGGAACAAGAAAAAGACCGCTGGCCGCCCTTGTGGTCAGGTCTGCGAAGAATACAAGAAAAAATTATATAAAAAATATGCTAATCCTATATCTACACACACAGACGGGGACAAGACGGTCTCTTCTCCACTCCGTCAGTCCTGAGTAAATTTAAAAGGCACACGGTGTTTCCTTACTCCTACCCGTCAACAAATTCTGCTGGCAGCTGAGTTCAGACGGGTCTGAGTTATATTAATTCGTCCGTTCCTGTTCGCCGGCGTCAGCGTACAATGAAAATTATTATTTAATCTGTCCATACGCGCTGCCTATATAGTGATCGCCTGTCATTAAATAGCTATTAATTGTTGGCATATGTATATGATTAAAATAAAAGACACTATAACAAATATGCACAAATGAAATATAACGTTGTATCTATCCTTCACTATCAGTTTACTGTCTATACGGGTGGAGTGATTTAGCATTCTAATAGAATATCTGGTATGAAATCGCTACGCGTTACTTTATTTAACTCGTTTTACTAGCGAGAAAAATCCAAGTGAAGAACAAATGTTAAAAGCTATCAATTCTTAAAACATTAGCACAATTATCATTTTTACCAGAAAATTCAGAAATGAAAATTTCCACGAACACTAGAAAACAATATTCCAACAATAAAGACTGGTTCTAGGACTGCGCTAGACTATTCAAAATTCTGACTGACAACTGATGATGGGGTTAAGAAAACAACAGTATATATTTCATTAGAATTCTCTGATCTCTGAATACGGTAATTTCGCGTTCCGGTGTTACCCAGAATTCAGAAGCTAAGCGTATCAAGATAAAGGCTTTACGGTCGGTCTTCGTTGAGGTTTTCGACCGTCATCAAAAGACTTACTGTTCCCTAACTGGTTTCTCTGTAAGAATGCCCGCTTCTGAAGATCAAAGAGCCCAGGGGTTTCTAACTCCCCTGAGTACGAAACTTCAAAGGGGTTTGTGTTTTTGTCTCTCTCAAGCTGCTTGTCTGTCTGAGAAGTGTTGTGATTGACAGATGAGCTTCACGTGAGTGGACGAGGTAAACACAGCCTGATTTGCTTTCCTGTTGTGACTAACAGGTCACGCAGTTTGTAAACATTGCGTTAGCTCGTGTTAAACAAAGAGGCGGGACAAAATGGTACGTTGCAGAAATAGACAGTGGGTATTGATACATGGTTTAGCTAGCAAATCAGAGGGCAGCTGTAAGGTTGCAATAGGCTGTCGGATTACTGTAGACTCTTTTTCCATTACACGTCACACACTGACATTTGTTTAGTTCTTGTCACCTCTTGTTCCACTGGTACTTATCCAGTTCTTGTCATCTCTTGTTCCACTGGCACTTATCCTGCTCTTGTCATCTCTTGTTCCACTGGCACTTGTCCAGTTCTTGTCATCGGTTCCACATTGGTGACCTTAACTTAGAAAATAATAAACAATAAATCTTTTAGTAGAAGGGGGCACACAATGATCAAGAACGTAATTTAAAAGATTTAAACGTAATTTTTTATCTTCCCGACGGATACAGCATGGATTTGATGAAGGCGTTATGTTCCTTGGAAAGTTACATGTTATTGATTGATTTTCTGTTCTGAGCTATATGTTCAAGGTCTTCCGTTTTTATCCCTTTCATATATGTCACCAATTCACCTGCCTTCCGTGTATGTATACGTTGAGTGTGTTTTAAAAAGAAAATCTCATTCTATTTCTCTCACGCTGGGGTATTCCAGAACAAAGACCACCTTGTCATGATTTTAGCTGCTTGGATGAATATACGTCCTAAACAAAGCCGGAGTCTTTCCTTCACTTCCTGCCCAGTGATATTTGCTTTTTGGCTTTCTCCTGACCGCGTCTAAAACCTCCTTGATAAAGGACCTTCTTTCGTCTAAGACTGGCTGATTTGAAATATGTAAATTCTTGCTTTAGATCAGAGGTTCTCAAAGTGAATCATGCCATATTTCTAGGGGGCCAGAGTAAGTGCCATATTTCTGGGGTGGGGCACAAAAAGAGGGCCACCTAAACGTAACTTAAATAAAGTACCGATTGTTAGAATCTTTTCTGCTTGCAGGCCTTATGCTGCTACTATACATTTTATATCTTTAAGAATTTTCTTTGTTATTACACAATTACAAGGGGATTGACATAAGTCTTGGGCCTGACCATGAAGGACACGTCACAGAGAGCTGAAATTTTGTATAGTGTTTATTCCTTTTCAATATAGCCACCGTCTGAATTGACACACTTCTGCCATCTCTGCTTGACCTTGAAAAGACCTTGGGAGTAGAACACCCTATTTTTCAAACTAAACCAGTCATCACATGCCAGTATAACCTCTTCATCGCTGTCAAAATGATTTCCTTTTAGCTGTTTTTTAAGATTTGGGAAGAGAAAAAAGTCTGATGGAGCCAAATCTGGAGAATATGGTGGGTGTGGAAGAATTTCAATATTCAAATCGTTGGCTGCTAGCTTAGGGTTCCCATAATGTTTTGTTTAAAAACCGGGACATTTCCAAATTTTTACCTAAAAAACCCGGGACATTTTGTAAAAAAAGGGACATGTTAAAAATTAAGGTAAAGCACAAATAAATCTATTATATATTATATGTTGCACTTAAAATAAGATACTGGTATAAAAATACACACATTAACTAACACAACTTCCACTTTAAAAAAGAATTCTAAATTACAAACATATTTAATTAGAAAAATCGCACCTTTAAAAAATACACAATGGTCAAGCTTATATTTCAGATTCATCAGAATATTTATCAGATGTATGGGCCTGTTCAAGAAGTTTTTTTTCTTCTGATATTTGGACATAGAACTCAGCACAAGAGAAATCCTTAAAATGGGTCTTTATAATGGTTAAAGCTTTCACTGTCTCAATTTTAAGTCTGTTTTTTTCGTCTGTCCAAAACGCATTTATTAATGAAAAAACACGTTCAACAGCTGCATTGGATCCTGGCAGTGCCAAACAAAAACTAACTAGGCATTTCAGGTTCTCAGCATTTATATCCTGCTTTGTAAAATGAGCGAACATCTCACACCATTTTTCACTGACACTTTGATCCTTCAGTTCACTCCACACATCAAATTTGCTTTCACAATATTTTTTCACACATGCAAACTCATCATATACTAGTCACAAAAAGTAGGGGATGTTTTAAGATGGTATGTATTATTTTACAAAAGAGTGGATTTCGTATTTTAATTGTTGTATGGACTATCGAGCACGCTCTTCTCCACTCTCACGTGCAGTATCATGTTGACCTGGTGACTCGTGATGAGTAAGCCAATCCCAAGAACAGAGGTGGGGCCCATCCGTAAAGTTCACACATTATTCTTTTTCACAAAAATGCGTGTATCTCGGGTTTGATGAACACTACTCACCATGGACAGGTTTTTTTTTTTTTTTTTTTTTTTTTCCTTAACCAGCGGCACTTGGGCTTTCAGCCCTTCGGCCCAATGACATGTCATTGCGAGGCTGGGGAACCTGAGGACTTTCCTTCCAACCCGGTCAGGAGCTTCGCTCCTTCCCATCCACAGAGGGTTTATCACAGGAGCCGTCCAGGTTATTCAGTCAAATTTCCGGCCGTAAACATTTCTTCAAACGCTGACGCCCGGGTTTGAACCATGAACACCTGGTCGCCAGTACAACGCCGAAGCCATTACACCAGCGCGGCTCCCCATGGACAGGTATAAAAAGACTCTGCAACAGAAACAATTTCTTTTCTTCGTCATGGAACGTTTGACAGAACAGCAGAGATGGATAGGCATTGGCATGTTGCAAACCGGAAGTCGGCAAGTGGACCTTGCTCGGAACCTCAATATTTCACAGTCAGTTGTCAGCAGACTGTGGAACAGGTATCAAAATTTCCACACAGTGGCTGATCTGCCTCGGACTGGCCGCCCAAGAGTCACTACACGCCGCCAAGATCAACTTCTTGTTACTCAGGCCCTCAGAACTCGGACTCTAAATGCTACTCAACTTCAGCAACACCTTCAACAGACCACTGGGATCCGGGTCTCAACTCAGACAGTACGAAACCATTTGCACCAAGTGCAACTGGCCTCACGCAGACCGTTTGTAGCTTTGCCCATGTCATCACAACACAGGCGAGCAAGAATGGATTGGTGCCAAAGTCATCATCGGTGGACCAATCAATAGTGGGCATCAGTGATGTTTTCTGATGAGTCCCGTTTCGTTCTGGATTTTCATGATCGTCGAATACATGTCTGGCGACGGCGAGGTGAGCGTTACCAGCCTCCTGCAACTGTTGCACACAACCGTTATGGAGGTAGCAGTGTAATGGTGTGGGCAGGCATCTGTATGAATGACAAGACCGACCTTCACATATGCCAGGTCAATATCACAGGGCTCTACTACCGTGACAACATCATCGAGCCTATCGTTGTGCCATTTGCTCAACGGCACGGACCAGATTTCATCTTCCAGGATGACAATGCACGTCCTCACCGTGCTCGCGTCGCCCAAGATCACCTTCAGATGCAGCATATCCAAACGTTACCGTGGCCGCCGATGTCCCCCGACCTGTCTCCTACTGAGCATTTGTGGGACCTCCTGAATAGACGCGTCCAACAACGTTCAGCCGCTCCAAAGACTCTTCAGCAGTTAGCCCAGGCCCTTCAGCAGGAGTGACAGAGAACTCCTCAATATAACATCAGAAGGCTTATTTGCAGTATGAGACGTCGTTGCAATGCATGTTTAGAGGGAAACGGGGGCCCTACACGTTTTTAGAAATTTTGGAATATTTTTGTGAAAATGAAGTACCTACCCCGCTTTGGTTGCCAGTGCGACTAAATCATGTGAGTAAAGCCATAACACTTCTTATACCGCAAATGTCTTGTTATGATGCTCAGGTTTACTTGTACGAAGGAATAAATGAACTAATTTGAAATATATTGTCTTTGGATAACTTTTAAATTCAATATCCCCTACTTTTTGTGACAGGTATATAAGTCCTCTTCATTCACAGTAAAATTTGGTGACACTGTCTTCATGAATATGTAGCTTTCTTGGATGTTCTTCCAAGTCACAGACTCCTTTCCCTTCAAATTGATCCAATCCATAGACTAATACGCATTAAATCATTTGATAGATGCTCACTGAACACTGTTTTGGTCGACTATCGAATGTTTGTTCGAGATTCAAACCGAGGGTCCACTGTAACCGGAAATTGAAAAGTAACACTACTAAAACACGGAATAAAATCCGTTACCAAAAGATTTTTTTTCAGGAAGGACCCTTAAAAAGCGGGACATTTGGAATAAATTCGGGACACCGGGACATTTTATTAAAAAACGGGACTGTCCCGGGAAAAACGGGACGAATGGGAACCCTATGCTAGCTGCACAAGCCGTGCTTTGTGAGAGGGCGCATTGTCTTGAAGCAAAGGAAGATTTTGAGTGCGCGTTATCCCTCGTTTCCTGGTCACAACCTTTCTTAGTTTTGTGAGAAGATCTGCATAGTACTGTCCATTAACTGTGTTGCCACGAGGCAGATAATCTTTCAAAAGGACACCTTTGCCGTCCCAAAAAACAGTCAGCATCACTTTTCCTGCAGATTTCTGCGCCCTCGGCTTGACAGGTGTTGGACAGCCCGGGGTTTTCCATTGCATGCTGGTAATTTTGGATTCGGGGTCATAATGGTGTACCCAAGTCTCATCTACTGTCACCATGGTCTCCAAAAAATTGTTTTAACTGACACTTTTGAGCAACTGTTGACATCAATTTACCCTCGTTTGCTTCTGTTCACGTGTCAACAGTCGCCGAACCCAGCGTGCACACACTTTTTTCATGTTCAGTCTGTTGTGTAAAATTCTATAAACTGTTCTTTCATTTAGTTTTACTCTACTAGCTATCTCCACAATTGTCATTTTTCAATCCTAGTCAATGATTTTCTTCATTCTTGTTGCATTTTCATCGTTGCACTCTGAGGCTGGTCTACCAGATCTAGGCAGATCAGCAACATTTGAGCGGCCGCACTTAAACTGTTGACACCAGTTTTTTACCGAAGTATATGAAGGACAAGAATCACGAAACACTGGTTCCATCTCCCTGTGTATTTCTGTAGGTGTTTTTCCCTGAAACATCAGAAATTTTATCACAGCTCTGGCCTCCTTTTTTCCATTGTTTTGTCAAATCTTTGGAGCAGCAGATCCGGTCAATAGGGTACATTGCGTCGTGCACCGTAGCGGGAAAACCCATTGAAGAAACAAACGCGTACTTTACACATTCAGTGCAAATATGATGAACTTTAAATGTGCCAAGTTTCATCTTCCTCCTGAGACTCCTTCATGGTCAGGCCCAAGACATATGTCAATCCCCTTGTATGTCTGCATAAAATTAATCGTTTTTGTTAGCTACTACAAATACTTTGGCTTTATATGAAACGGTTTAGATTAGTAAACTGTGCAGATGGTTAAGTACTTTTTTCCAGCTAACAGCTAACACGAGGTGGGTCACAGCGGCAAATGAGGCACAGAAGAGGGTCAGGAGCAAAAAAAAAAGGGTTGAGAACCACTGCTTTAGATGACTTGTTTATGTTGTCGAAGGGATTTTTTCGGCTGTACGTTTCTACAGACCTGAGTTGTTGGCCCCGTGCACAAGTATGAGAATGATGAGGAAAACGTGGATAGAACTTGAGCTGATGGCACGCGAAAAGAATGACTAGGCCATGTGTTTGTTAAAGGTCTTGTGGAGCTAAGGGATATTGATCGATTGATAGAACTTATAAGTTACAACTGGCCACTGAAGCCCAACCTTGAACACTTTCACAACAGTGTACTTTAATAAGGTGACCATATTTTCAAAACCCTAATCCGGGACAAAATAGTAGATTTGACCTATTTCAATGCAAAAAAAAAACGGGACAAAAGGGTAAAGAAAAGGTCAAAAGTCGGGACATGTCCCGGAAAAATCAAGTTGATGTCAATTTAAAATAATTTACATTTTATATATACATTTGAATAACATTGAATAACATACATTTTACTGTATAAGTTTAACTACTTAAACTAATAAGAGAGAAAAACATCAATAATCCTTACTTAAGGTGAAGCTGAGTTACTTTTCAGATGAGTGGATTTTTATCAATAGGTCCTTCTTTGCAAGCAGCATCTTAAAAAACTCGACACATGTTTCCTCACAGTTCACTTTGGTTGTCAACATAGCTTTCAAAGTTTCAACACCTAGCTGTGTTTTATCACTTGCCCATAAGCTGTTCATCAAAGAAAACACTCTTTCTGGGGCAGCATTTGTTCCAGGTAGACAGAAAAAAACTCTGCAGACTTCAAAATATTTGAAAATGTCACATTATTGTTTTTGAAGTGGGAAACCATTTCAATCCAACGTTGTGGTGGCAATGTTTTTTTGGCACTCCATTCACTAATTTTCCGAGAAGTAACAAACTGCGTCATATAAACATATTCGTCATAAATTTCAGTTTCTGTAAAGTGGGCTGAAGGTAATGTTTGAATCACTAGTGATGATGATATCTCAATATCTGCCCTAATTGGTATTCTGTTCAGCGTTACCCAGCCGTAGGATTCTAGGTCTTGAAACTTTTTTGCAGCCCATTTATTCAAATAATTGAAAGCTGTTTCGTAGAACGAAGAAACGCTAGCATGAAACTTTTTCACATCCTCCTTTGGAAGTCCTTCCATTTCCAGCTTTTCAAGGATTAGCTTGTCTTGATGGCAAGAAACAGTCTTCCAGTTTGGACTTCAAAATAGTTTTCAACCTGTTGAAGCTGTCAATGACTTCAAACACAGTGACCGTCTGTCCCTCTATTTTTTGCACTGCTTCGTGGAATGGAGAGGCCTGACTGTGAACAAAAACAAGCCATGCCTCAGACAGAGGATTTTCAAAGAATGTCTGTATAAAAACTGGGCATCTGTTTTGAGATTGAAAATATGATTTTGGAGGCAGGAACATCTGAAGAACTCTTTCAACAGCAGACAGCAGAGCAAGCCACCTAGTCTGAGCATAACCTAAGATCATCTGGAAGTCTGTTTCCACAAACTGGCAAAACTCCTTGAGTCTTTATACTCGTACTGTGTATGATTTGAAGAGTAGATAAATTTTATCAATAATCAGCTCGACATCAACAGGCAGTACATCTGCAGCTGTTCGAACAGTGTTGTGGAAAATATGACCTGCACACCCAACTCCTATAAGACCATGTCCAAGGTTTTCTTGCAGTTTTTTGAAAACATTGTTCTTTCCTTTCAGCCCCTCCAAAATTGGAATTTGTGTTGTCTGCGCATAATCCAACTACTTTCCTGTCTAAACCATTTTCAGTTATGCAGTCATTAAGAAAACTACTTACAATATCAGATGTTTCACCTGGCAATGACTTTAACTCTAATATTTTAATTTTCACTCCATTACTGTGATCAAAGTATCTGACAAGCAAAGGAAAAATCTTGAATTCTTTGTGGTTGGATGCATCTGTCAGTACCGGGTACAGAAATAAATGTAGACTTTTCTAGGTCACACCTTAACTCATTTAGAATATAAGGTGCCAAGACATTTCGAATAATGGCTTCTGTTTTCGTACGTGCACATGCAAATTTTGGCTCTAAAGTAACCTGAAGTAATTTTGATGTGCAATCCATAAACCTGAAAGTATGATTGTGTAGCACTGTATGGTATGCAAAGGCGCCTTCTATAGCAGCTAATTGCTCTTCTTGGTCACCAATTTTATCAGCTCTGAAGAAAGTGGTTAACGACGAGCTTGATGCAGCTGTAACGACGGCTCTCTTATTTTTCTCACTGCTTATGTGGTTCTTAATATCACCACGTCCACTATGGCTTATCGAAAACCCGGAGGCACATATATTGCATCGTACACTGAAGTTTGATGTACTCTTTTTAATAAACGGATATTCCTTTTGTAAATCTTCATTGAAACTGCATTTACGCTTTGGTACTATTTTCTTACAACAATAACAAAATATGCACAAATAGTTCACCGTTTAAATTAAATAAACGTATACCGTACGCAAAATCTTGGTACTTTACCACTACCTAAAATTTCAAATAACTGCGAATATCACATTGGAACTACAAAACTAATTCGCGGTCCTGACAACCTCTTGTGCTGTGTCGGCGCCAGTTCACTAATAATTAAAAATTCCCTCAAGTCAGCCACGGAATAATAATTTTTTTCAAATGTGAGATTTATGCCAAATTGGCAAATTCGTCCCAAACCGGGACAAATTGGCGTCCCGGATTGCATCGAAAAAAGTCGGGACAAATTATCAAAAATGGTCGAAAACCGGGACTGTCCCGGAAAAACCGGGACGTCTGGTCACCTTAACTTTAAGTGATTTTGTTATTTATTATTTTTTAAATGAGACGGTGCGGATTAGCATCAGATGAGCTTCATTTTCCTCCGGTCTATCATCATCTCGACAAAGATTCTACCGTAGTTGTCGGTTATATTTATGTTATGTCACCGTCATCACCATCATCATCTCGGCAAAGGTTCCACCGTAGTTGTCAGTTATAGTTATGTTATGTCACCGTCATCACCATCATCATCTCGGCAAAGATTCTACCGTAGTTGTCGGTTATAGTTATGTTATGTCATCGTCATCATCATCTCGGCAAAGATTCTACCCTAGTTTTCGGTTATAGTTAAATTATGTCATCACCATCATCATCTCGGCAAAGATTCTACACTAGTTTTCGTTTATAGTTATGTTGTGTCAATACCATCATCATCTCGGTAAAGATTCTACCCTAGTTTTCGGTTATAGTTAAGTTATGTCATCACCATCATCATATCGGGAAAGATTCTACCCTAGTTTTCGGTTATAGTTATGTTATGTCAATACCGACATCATCTCGGTGAAGATTCTACCCTAGTTTTCGGTTATAGTTAAGTTATGTCATCACCATCATCACATCGGCAAAGATTCTACCCTAGTTTTCAGTTATAGTTAGGTTATGTCAATACCATCATCATCTCGGTAAAGATTCTACTCTAGTTTTCATATGTAGTTAAATTATGTCATCACCATCATCATATCGGCAAAGATTCTACCCTAGTTTTCGGTTATAGTTATGTTATGTCAATACCATCATCATCATCTCGGTAAAGATTCTACCCTAGTTTTCGGTTATAGTTAAGTTATGTCATCACCATCATCACATCGGCAAAGATTCTACCCTAGTTTTCGGTTATAGTTATGTTATGTCAATACCGACATCATCTCGGTGAAGATTCTACCCTAGTTTTCGGTTATAGTTAAGTTATGTCATCACCATCATCACATCGGCAAAGATTCTACCCTAGTTTTCAGTTATAGTTAGGTTATGTCAATACCATCATCATCTCGGTAAAGATTCTACTCTAGTTTTCATATGTAGTTAAATTATGTCATCACCATCATCATATCGGCAAAGATTCTACCCTAGTTTTCGGTTATAGTTATGTTATGTCAATACCATCATCATCTCGGTAAAGATTCTACCCTAGTTTTCGGTTATAGTTAAGTTATGTCATCACCATCATCACATCGGCAAAGATTCTACCCTAGTTTTCGGTTATAGTTATGTTATGTCAATACCATCATCATCTCGGTAAAGATTCTACCCTAGTTTTCGGTTATAGTTATGTGACAGGGGCGCTAGGGGTACCTCACACCCAAGACCCGTGCACCAGGAAAATTTATAAAGGATCGTTTGACAGGGGTTGCAATTATTGGTTGCTTGCAACCCTCTCAGCAGCAGACTTAACAATTCAAGCAACCCAAAGCCTTAAGCAGATCAACATTTAATTCTACCGAACACCAAACAAACAATCCAACAAACACCCAGTCAGTGTTCATAGACTGTCTGAAAAATAATAAATAAAACAACGTCTAAGTGAACATCAATAGCATGGATAATAACACTTACCACACAGATAACACACGCGATTATTGCTCCAGAATGCATGAAAACACAGATTTACACAACTAGAGCAAAAACACAACTAATTCGTAGGCTTATTATGGCCTTGTAATAAATCTGCTTGAAGATAACGTGATCAAAAAGCACTAAACCACATAGACAATATGACTGCCCAGATGGGGCCAGCGCCTAGAACGACAGACCTCAAGATGGCGCTGTCACATATTCCCCGCCTGATTTTGTTGTCGTCCCGACAACTACACTAAATCAGGCTCTTTAGTCGTATTCTCCAAATCTGGAGGATCACCTTTTCCTTCACTTCGTCTCAGGTCATTGCTGGTTACTCTAATGCTCGGACTCGCTCTGTCCATTCGTTGGATGATATATGGACCCCCTGTCATTGTGGGAGCACGAACTACAACGTACTCGTCTTCTGACCACATATCACGGATCTCGGATCTCTCAGCGTCGTGCATTCTCTTCTTCACCAATTCTCCGACCTGTAGTGGAGTAGAACACGACAGCTTGTCACATCTCTCTTTCCGGACTGCTGCAAAACTCTGCAACGGTGGCTCTGCTCTTACGTGCGCCCCTCGTAGCCTGGAAACGTGTCCTTCAACGAGTTTTAGATGAGTCTCCTCCTCTAAATGCCGACCACTTTTCCTGGCGCCCTTATGGCGACAGTTGCCACGGCCATCTCTTGGCTTGCACTGTGACGGCAATGTAGATGTGTTGGTACGCTTAGAGAGGGCGCTCTTTGATGGGCAAACCGATATCAAATGGTCCGGGGACCTACAATGGAAACATCGCTTAGGAAGCGGGCCCTGGGGACACTTGGCTGCCATGTGGTTCGAAAGGTCTCCACAGTTGAAGCATCTTATTTTCCTAGGCTTCCTCGGTGTCCTGGGTCGCCTCCTGCTACCCTTACATCCCTGGCCGCCTTTGACTTTCTTCCCTGCAATAAGCACCTCACACTCCGGTCGACCACCAACCCTCTTTATCTTTGAGCCATTCTGCTCCCCTTCTGTAACCTGACTCCCAGCCGCAGAGGGGTCTAGTTTAATGCCTGTGGACATCGATTCTGTACGTGGCCTAGTTCTCTGCATCTAAAACAACGAACTGTCCTGGTACGTCTCCCCTGCTCCGAGACATCGCATCAATTTTAGCCTCTAATTGAGCCACCTGTGCTCTCAGCCGCTCTACTTCTGCGTTTAATGCATGCGTATCTGACACAGTCTCTGTTCTTGCCACTTCAACACTGGCAACACCAGCCCCCGAATCTGCTTCGCCACTGGCAACACCAGCCCCAGAAGTGGGCTCAGTCTCCAAAAACCGTAAGGCATAGTCCCTCACCGACGTGAACGATGCTGTTGGCTCCTTGATGATCATTTCCTTTGCAAGCTTTCTTAGTAGGTCATCTCTCAGACAAGCAGCAAACTGGTCACGAAGAAAGGATGGCGCCAAGGGAGTGACGTTGTTCTGCCTTTGTGCCCTTACAACACTTTCAAACACCTCGTGAATGCGATGGGAGAATTCCCAAAGAGACTCCCTTGCACCTTGCCGGGTAGAGTAGAACGCGGCCATTACTTCTGGGATGCTCCGACGCTCCCCATACACCCTAAAAATGGAATGTAGCATTGCTTCTGGGTCACCGTCATCAGCCTGAATCCTCAGCTCCCTACGGACACTTGGGGTCACACTGTCAAGAATAACATCTGCCTGGTCCTCTTTACTCATCATCCCTACTCTCCAGGCAGCTCTCACCTCTCTGACATATTCCTCGGCCGTAGGACCCGTGCGCTCCCCAAAGCACCGCACCCTCTTGTGAGTAGGTACCACGATGTACTGCACTCGTTCTGGTTGACGATTTAGCCCTACTACAGGGTCATCCACCTCAGCCACATCTTCGTTATCAGTTCTACTAGCAGCGCGTGTGTTGCGTGCCGCCATCTTGTTGCTAGTAGAGTTGACTAGAAATCTTGACAAACTGGATGATCCCGTCCCTCGCCTTGCACTGAACTGGGTGTTCTACTGTTTCGGCTGTTGCTGCTCTGATTGCTGAAGAGTTGCTTCACTGCGTGCTGTCTGTCAATCCTGCCGACGACGCCACTTGTGACAGGGGCGCTAGGGGTACCTCACACCCAAGACCCGTGCACCAAGAAAATTTATAAAGGATCGTTTGACAGGGGTTGCAATTATTGGTTGCTTGCAACCCTCTCAGCAGCAGACTTAACAATTCAAGCAACCCAAAGCCTTAAGCAGATCAACATTTAATTCTACCGAACACCAAACAAACAATCCAACAAACACCCAGTCAGTGTTCATAGACTGTCTGAAAAATAATAAATAAAACAACGTCTAAGTGAACATCAATAGCATGGATAATAACACTTAACACACAGATAACACACGCGATTATTGCTCCAGAATGCATGAAAACACAGATTTACACAACTAGAGCAAAAACACAACTAATTCGTAGGCTTATTATGGCCTTGTAATAAATCTGCTTGAAGATAACGTGATCAAAAAGCACTAAACCACATAGACAATATCACTGCCCAGATGGGGCCAGCGCCTAGAACGACAGACCTCAAGAGGGCGCTGTCACAGTTATGTTATGTCAATACCATCATCATCTCGGTAAAGATTCTACCCTAGTTTTCGGTTATAGTTATGTTATGTCAATACCATCATCATCTCGGTAAAGATTCTACCCTAGTTTTCGGTTATAGTTTGTTATGTCAATACCATCATCATCTCGGTAAAGATTCTACCATTGTTTTCGGTTATAGTTATTTCATGTCATCACCATCATCATATCGGCAAAGATTCTACCCTAGTATTCGGTTATAGTTATGTTATGTCAATACCATCATCATCTCGGTAAAGATTCTACCCTAGTTTTCGGTTATAGTTATGTTATGTCATCACCATCATCATCTCGGCAAAGATTCTACCCTAGTATTCGGTTATAGTTATGTTATGTCATCACCATCGTCATCTCGGCAAAGATTCTACCCTAGTATTCGGTTATAGTTATGTTATGTCATCACCATCATCAGCCTTCAGCTCCACAAGGAGCATTAGCCATCAATAAACGTTTGCCAAGTCTTCCTGTCACGTGCCATCACCAAGGATTTGTCCATGCCTTCTAGTTTGTCTCCAGTTCTCTTCTTCAAGTGTTCGTTGGTCACCCTCTACTTCTCTTACCCTGTGGGTTCCAGAACAAGGACTGTCTTGTAATGCTATTCACAGGTTTAGTCAGTCCGTGTCTTATCCATATCCAGCGTTTTCTTCTCAGGTCTTGGTCTACTGGCACGTGTGTAGTTTTGTTTTCATCAGTTCTACACTAGTGACTTATTAGGTTGTGTAATGTACCTTTATTTTCCATTTTGTGTTTGAGTTAAGTCAGAGTGTTATTTACATGAGTTCCGGTGCCACCGCGATTGGCGGATTTCAGGGCCCCTTGAATCCTATGTATTTGAGTTGGCGACATCCAGGTGCTGGAAATAAGCGACGTCCTGCATCTGGTGCTTAGCCAGAGAGACAGCTGGTTGTGATTAATCTTGGCCCTCCTGTCAGTTCCCCAAGCCCCGCACGGTGCTTCCAGTATGGACCTTTTCGACACTTCGAGAATGTCCTTCTCTTTGTCCTTGTTTGTTCATATTCTTCGTGACATTATTTGTTCTTGAATGGATGATCCCCACTACAAATAGACATTGAAACAAGAAGTCAAAAAAGCCAATGCACGGACCAGCTGTCACTACTCCTCAAACATCTGAATATCAGTATGGAAAATAAACGACATCTGAGACGTAATATCCTTTTACCAACGCTTTGCGATCACTGTCAAACAAAGTCCCTAACCGACAAGCAGGAGAGGAAAATGACATCCTATGAGATGAGATGCTTATGAAAAGCCATTAATGTTACCAGGAGAGACAGAATGAGAAATGATGACATCATAAAAACTGTAGGAATGACATCCTGCATCAAGTACAGGGTGTCCATAAAAGATTGTACCCTTTTCAAAAACTTTATTCTCGGCCCATGACGAGGATGCTTTCTATCACAAAAGTAAGATAATCTCTGCAAGTTTTTAAGCATACCTTACAAAGACTCAATATGTGCACCCTTCGCATGCGCACGGTGGGTATTTCAAGTGAAACGTTCGCAGTTGAGTTGCAACCGGTAATTGGTTTCATGTCTCTCCACACACTGGTCAAGTAGGTGAAAAAAAAAAGAAATAGGTACATTCTTTTATGGTATGCTTAAAAACTTGCAGAGATTATCTTACTTTTGTGATAGAAAGCATCCTCGTACCACATCGTATATAGAAAGACAGAAAATTAAGTGGGGTGGCCATCTCAATGGAGAATGGAGCCGGATAAATAACCACTACGCGCCTACAACAGTAGAAGATCATATTTCAGGGAAGACCGAGAGACAGATGAACAGACAACATGACAGAAATTCTACAGCAACACTGGCTGGCAGCAGTCAGCATGACAAACGTGGCTCAAGTTCACAAAGTGCAGCTCCCCACTACTCTTCACAGGAACAATGGAACACAAAAAAGTAAACTCAAGTGAATCCCCCACTACGTGGCAATCAGCCCTTCTTATAAAGAACCCACGCCACTTTGAGCCTGTTTCATTGATTACCCTTGCTTAAGTGACAGAAGAATAGACCAAGTGGGCGTAGCCTGTTAACATCAACCAAACTCATTTTTTATGTCCTATCTGTTTTTCGTTCTCATTTTCTCCCTCTCTTTCTTTCTATCTTTATCTCTATCTGTGTCTTAATCTGCAATCCAAGCCTCGTACCCTCCCGCTGTGTTTAAAAACAGTTCGATCACATTTAATGTCCTTCCTTGTCTAAAGTTCAGCCCTCATGGCTGATATTTCTACACAGAATAGAATTTTGTTAACGAAATGGATACTTAAAATTTTTCTATTCCTCTCTGGCCGTCTCTTGTGTGATTTAAGGCTAAGAGTACTGGAATTACCCTGAATTTCCTGGCTTACGCCTCATTGCCACTCGGTTCAGCCATCATGCGCTATGCTTTCAGTTTCCTGAAAGCTTTGTTAGTGGCCTCTCACTTTTCTCTCTCTTTCTCTCGTCATCTTCGATCCAGTGTTCCTGTCTTTCTTCTATTATGAGTCTGATCTATCAAAAGTAATGCATGGTACGTATGTTTATCTACGTAAGTTCGTATGTGTATGTATGTTTTTCAACGTAAGTTTGCATGTGTATGTATGTTTTTCAACGTAAGTTCGCATGTGTATGTATGTATGTTTTCAACGTAAGTTTTTATCCGTATGTATGTATGTTTTTC
The DNA here is from genome assembly GCA_024509875.1 of Oreohelix idahoensis. Taxonomy (NCBI): domain Eukaryota; kingdom Metazoa; phylum Mollusca; class Gastropoda; order Stylommatophora; family Oreohelicidae; genus Oreohelix; species Oreohelix idahoensis. The sequence continues at coordinate 101,771 of JAMPIV010010218.1, read as the reverse complement.
GACGTAAGTTCGCATGGGTATGTATGTATTTTAACTACGTAAGTTCATATGTGTACGTATGTATGTTTAACTACGTAAGTTCGTATATGTATATGTATGTAAGTTTAACTACGTAAGTTCGTATGTGTGTGTATGGATGTTTAACTACGTAAGTTCGTATCTGTATGTATGTCTGTCTGGCTATCTATCTATCTATCTATCTATCTATCTATCTATCTATCTATCTATCTATCTATCTATCTATCTATCTATCTATCTATCTATCTATCTGTCTGTCTGTCTGTCTGTCTGTCTGTCTGTCTGTCTGTCTGTCTGTCTGTCTGTCTGTCTGTCTGTCTGTCTGTCTGTCTGGCTGGCTGGCTGGCTGGCTGGCTGGCTGGCTGGCTGGCTGGCTGGCTGGCTGGCTGGCTGTCTATGTGTATGTATATATACGAGTATATATATATATATGTGTGTGTGTGTGTTAAAACATATTTCAGGGTGACAAAAAAAAAATGAAAGAGACTATACACTTTAATTGGCTTTACTTAATTATTTTCTATTTCATAAAATTTAAAAAAATATAATAAACTATAAACAAATTATTAGCAGATAACTCGCTTAAACGTTTTGACCACTTAAAAAAAAAATAAAGTAATCAGTTTAACCCTTGATTGGTTATAATTAGGACATATGGTATACTAATTAAAGAAAATAAAGTCAGATTTCCAATATCCAAATATAGTACCTTCTTCCCCCCTCCACTCAATCCAAATTTTGACCACTTGAAATAATTACTTAACCTTTATAAGCTATTGCTACATCCGTTTACTTTATTTGTCCGTTTGTTTGGTATAATAAATATGACACTCCGAAGCAGGGTTTTTTAACCAGGGTTCCAGGATAGATCGAACAAAAAAAAATACATGTGTTTTTTTGTTTTTTAACCTTGCGCGCAGGGGGGTGTTAGCGCTTGCAGTGGTAAGCAGTAACGAAGCATCCTCGATATGACAGTACGCAGTCAATAAAACAGTGTTCACGCATACACATACTGTATTTCATTTGTATCTTGAAGAGTAGAAATCTGGGATAAGACGACTTTTAGGCTTATTTGGTGGATAAGAAAAAAGAGAGAGAGAGAGAGAGACTTTGTCACAGTACATTATTCAGAAGATTGTCATAGTCGTGAGGTGGTTGAAGAAGTTGACTGAGGGCAATTAAATTGCGAGTGAGATGCTTGATAGTAGACAGATATAGTTTCACAAATGTGAATGGAGAGTGTTGTGTGATAGTCAGGAGAGAAGATATATATTAAATCTCTTTATGCCTGCCACACTCACGGTTGAAATGGCACAAAATGCACTCTTTCACTCCGAGATATTAACAAAAGTAGGGGTGAGCCAATGAAACACAAAGAAGAATGTTAGAAATAAAGTATAACAGTCCTCGTCTTAAGGACGGCCAATCCATTTCAACATGCCAATACTCTAGGGGTGGTACCACCCTTTAGTTAAGCCACAATCTTCAATTTCCGTCTCCATGTAACTTATCCAGTTGTTAGAGCAAAATAGAAAATCCAGCGAAAAGGAAATATTTTCCCTCCGCGAAGTCTGTTGACGCACTAGTAGGTTTGCTAATAACCCACGGTAAAATGGATGTTGAGATTCGGTGGTTCATCTCTTTGCCTGTAGGATTAGCCTCTGGTATCGTCGAAGACGTGACGTTGCCATGTTTATGTGGATGTGTTGACTTTTAAGACAGCAAAAGACAATGGCCACCGGTGGGTGGCTAGTGTTGGCTACAAGGTATAATTAGCCACACAATTATGAGCGCTGTCAGGGAGGATAGATTGGTAATTGTTGACTGTCTTAAAGAAGGCACAAACGCTGCCCAGTGGCGATGAAAAATCTAATAAAGCTTGGCCATACAATGATCCAATAAATCGTACGTTAAACGTAGAATAGGAAAGGTGGTTGACAGGGGCTGTCTGTCTCAATGGGACTCTAGGATATCTCTCGAAAATACAAAGCAGATCCCATATCAGCCTATTCATCTCAAAGTTTTACAAAATCCAATACAAAAGAACACACACACACACACACACACACACACACACACACACACACACACAAAGAAAACTCTGCCCACCCCTATTCGTGTTTGAGACCTCAAAGCATAATTGCGAGCCTACATCGCTCTTGACTAGCGCGGTCAGTTTACTCCGCCGTTATCGATCGAAATCGCTCTCTGGGTCAGTGTTGTAGGTGAAAATAACATACTGCGGGCCAGATATCCGCTTAACAGTTATCTCGGAGTGGGTGAAGGGAGAGACATGAGGTGTATGTCCTCACGTAAAAGGGCAAGAATGTTAATATGTACATGTTTGGGCTCAAGCCCCCCTCGCCAACACTTAAAAGTGTGGTCATCTAGATAGCTTTAGTCGACAAAAGAAAAATAATTCAGACACGGAGTGGCCCTCCTCGTTTGAAAAAGGCCGTGAAAAAATATTTGGATTTTTACACACTGGGCCGACAAAGTCCCAGGTATTCACTCCAAAGAATGAATTATTCCCGCAGTAAATTATTCAACATTTGGTTTTACGTTAGTGCAAAAGGTGATATGCCCATCAAAAGTTTACAACACGAATGAAGATTTATCGGGCTGATAGGATAATTATTATAATTAATATCTGTTTATTATATACATTCTTTTGGAAATTTACATGTAGTTAACTAAAAGTAGGAAAAAAAATTATTTAACATAACTATACACGTCCTTTGTAAAATTTAACACCTAGTGGTTTGACAGGTGGGAACATTCTTAGTATTAAAATACACCGTCATTATTAAAATTAACTTGTGGTTATTTACATGTTTAAAGCTAGCGCAGTTATTTTATTACTCAGTGTGCTCACTGGAATTACAAGAGATATTCCTTTCACATATGCAGCTGGTATCAGGCTTACTAACACTAATTTTACTCTGCTGAAAGAAAACCGCTGGCATTCCGGGACACAAACAACAAATAATGATTGAGCCGAGATTAAATAGCCAAGTTATGCCTTAGGTCGCCCCGCATCTGGCAGACACCTGGACCAACCAGCGGCGAGAAAGACTGGAGACAAAGGCGTCGGGGAACCATTAGATTTCTCCTGGTCTCGGAGATGAAAGAGTTCTTTGCTTAGTTGACCAGGGAAGTAGCGAGAAGCACACTCATCGGGAACCCGGCAAAAAGGATTCCTGAAGACGAGCAAACCAGTGACATGAAAAGGCATTTTGACTCGCCTGTGTTCGCTTTTCCTTGAATCAAAGACATTTGAAGATAGACCGCTACTAACATGAAATGAATGTCTGTCCCATCTGTGTAGCCGAAGCACAGATACGTGAGGGAAGGGACTACGGGCTGTCTAATTTAAGATTGACACTGCCGGATTCTGGATTTTTTTCAGTAGACACAAGCAACAAGAAGAGGGGAGGAGACAAAAATTAAAGATGGGAAAGGGGTGGTCCTAGTGGTGAGAAAAATAAATGGCATTCTGAGACAACTAATTACAGTCACAGTACCTTATTAAGAAGAGTGTCTCAGTAACATGCTTAGAGAGGTATCACAGTAACTTAAAGGAGTGTCTTAGTAACTTAAAGAAGTGTCTCAGTAACTTACTTAGAGAATGTCTTTGTAAATTAGAGTAGTGTATCAGTAATTTACTTAGAGGAGTTTCTCTGTAACTTACTTAGATGAGTGTCTCAGTAACTTACTTAGAGGAGTGTCTTAGTAACTTAGACGAGTGTCTAATTAACTTATGGTAGTGTCTCTGTAACTTACTTAGAGGAGTGTCTCAGTAACTTACTTAGATGAGTGTCTTAATAACTAAGAGGGATGTCTAATTACCTTAAAGGATTGTCTAATTAACTTATAGGAGTGTCTCAGTAACTTACTTAGAGAAGTGTCTGAGCAATTTACTTAGAAGAGTGTCTCGGTAACTTGCTAAGAAGAGTGTCTCGGTAACTCACTCAGAAGAAATTGTCAGTAAGTTACTCTAAAATATCTCTATCTTTAAAACATCTCTAAGTCATTTACTCTGAAATGTCTTTTATTAACTTACACTGAAATATCTCTAAGTGAATTACTGTGACATATCTCTCAAAGTTACTTAATCTGAAATATGTCTGAGTAACTTACTGTGACATTTCTCAAAGTTACTTAATCTGAAATGTCACTAAGTAACTTACTGTGACATACCTCAAAGCTACTTAATCTGAAATATCTCCAAGTAACGTACTCTGAAATATCTCTAAGTAACGTACAATGAAATATCTCTAAGTAACCTACTCTGAAATATCTCTAAGCAATGTACTCAAATATCTCTAAGTAACGTACTCTGAAATATCTCTTACTTTGAAATATATCTTAGTAACTTACTCTGAAATATCTCTAAGGAACCTACTCTGAAATATCTCTAAATAGTGTACTCTGAAATATCTCTAAGTAACTTACTCTGAAATATCTCTAAATAACTTCCTCTGAAATATCTCTAAGTAACTTACTCTGAAATATATCTAAGTAGCTTATCCTGAAATATCTCTAAGTAACTTACTCTGAAATATCTCCAAGTTACTTACTCTGAAACATCTCTTAGTAACTTACTCTGAAATACATCTAAGTAACTTACTCTGAAATATATCTAAGTAACTTACTCTGAAATATCTCTAAGTAACTTACTCTGAAATATCTCTAAGTAACTTACTCTGAATTATCTCCAAGTTACTTACTCTGAAATATCTCTAAGTAACTTACTCTGAAATATCTCCAAGCTACTTACTCTGAAATATATCTAAGTAACTTACTCTGAAATATATCTAAGTAACTTACTCTGAAATATATCTAAGTAACTTACTCTGAAATATCTCTAAGTAACTTACTCTGAAATATCTCTAAGTAACTTACTCTGAAATATCTCTAAGTAACTTACTCTGAAATATCTCTAATTAACTTACTCTGAAATATCTCTAAGTAACTTACTCTGAAATATCTCTAAGTAACTTACTCTGAAATATCTCTAAGTAAATTACTCTGAGGATCTGGCGTAGCCACTGTAGATGGACGGTCTTTGAGCCGTCTTTATTACTTAGCTTAGGTTGTCCATGTCTCGCTGCTATATAGAAGCGTGCTAGTGACGCAGGCATTATATATCACAGCTTTGGACTTTGTGAGCTTGGAGTTTCCACAAACACGCGTTGTGAGGCGGCCAAAGATGGCTGCAGTATTATTCATTAAAAAAAAGAGCATGAATGCGCTGTTTTTTTTTTTTTTTGTTGTTTTTTTTTTTCTTCTTTTTATTGTTTTTTAAACAGAGAATGTAGCCGTGTAGGAAAACAATCAGTTTTATTTAAGCAAATATTATTTTTACTTTGAAATTGTATGTTTCATTTTTCGTTTCTTATAAAATGTCAATGTTTTTTGTTTTATTGTGTTTACGAAATAAGTTTCAGCGGCTTGTCCTTCCAATTTGTCGCACGGTGCGGACTAACTACTAGCACTGCCCAAGAGCCGGGCCTGCATATTAACGTTCGATAACTTACTCTAAAAATGTTTCAGTAACTTAGTCTGAAAAATATCTAAGTAACTTTGAAAAATGTCTCCTTAACTTACTCAGATAAAAAATGTATCAGTGGCTTACTTCGAAAAATGTCTCTGCAGCTTACTATAAAAAAGTGTCTCAGTAACTTATTCTTAGAAATATCTAAGTAACTTTGACAAATCCCTCATTAACGTGCGCAGAAAAATGTCTCAGAAGCTTGTTCAGAAAAATGTCTCGGCAGCTTATTATGCAAATGTCTTAGTACTCTGAAGAATGTCTTATTTACTCACACTCACTCTCCTCACTCACAACCTTACTCACAACCTTACTCACAACCTCACTCACAACCTTACTCACAACCTTACTCATTCAATCCCTCCTGAACTAATTACCAGTCAGTCACGTTCTCATTTACTAACCTACTCATTAAGCGCCTCGCACAAGAGCTCTCACTCACTTACTCATGAGTTATTTATCAAAACCATTTTTAAGTAATGAACTGCTACAATACATTTTATCAACATATTTCCTTAGATTCACAAAATCGTCCTTTAACTTTTGTCTGTTTGCTTTGTTTTGTTAATAGGTTTGTAAACCAGGTTCTAGCCTTTAGCAATTAGCAGTTCTCACTTTTACGCTCTCACTCTCACAGACTGTTGCTTTCTCAGCAATTAAGACACGATCGTAAAGTGTCTATACATAAAAAACAAAACAAATAAACTTGATGTAAAAAAAGGCAGCCTGTAGTAGTTAATAGTGTTATTAGGTAAATTGTAGGCACACGAAAGAAAGACAGAAAGATAGACAGACAGACAAGACAGAAGAAAAGAGAGAACAACCGAGGAAGACAGACTAGACAATAGGTAAGCGAAATGCAGACTAGATAAAAGAAGAGAGAACGAACGAACTTTATTTTCAAAGGGTTGAGAATTGGGCACGCAGGCCCGTCTGACATTCTGCCCTTCCTTTCTCTCGTCTTTTATACTGATTTCATTTATTCTCCTCTCGTACATTTTACCCATCAATGTAAAGTAATTCAACGTTGTAAAGGTAAAATAATAGCATTATCACATCCACAGTATCTAATCATAAACATGAAAATAAATATTTTGAAAAGTACAAACATCATCATTAAACCTACTTTCGATATTATATCATTTGTTCGGAAAAATAATCACATTAGGGGGGCAGATAATCAGAACTCATAAAGTATTCGAAAAGTCTACGATTGTATGAACAGGGATTGAGATTGTTATGTTTTAGATAATGTGGAAGATAGTTCCAAAGATGAGCAGCAAAGTAAGCTAAGCTTTTCTTGAATAAGTCAAGCCTAGGCTTGAGCACTTGTATTTTGTTAAGGCGTTGACTGCGTCTTTCATTGTATTTGAACATTGGCCACAGATATGCTGGAGCATTCTGTGACAGGATTTTGTGAACAAATTTAGCTTTGTTGAACAGAAAGCGCTTTCTTAGAGGCAGTATTTTGAGATCTTTATATAGATCTACACACTGTGTTTGGCAGTTGTCAGAAACTAGACGCAGTGCACGCTTTTGTAGTGAATGGAGTCTTTTAGTGTAGGAAATAGAACAACCATCCCAGATTGTGGAGCAATAGTCATGGTTTGTTTGTATGTGAGATATATAGAACAATTTTCGTGCATCTTCATCTAAGAAATGTTTGATTTTAGCTAACTGGTAAACTTTCTGTGCCGTTTGCTTGGTCAGTGCATGTACATGTGAGTTCCAATTTAGATGCTGGTCAACGACTATTCCTAGAGTTTTATGTTCATTAACGTTTTCAATTGGTGAGGTACCAATATAGATCTGAAGTGTTGTTTTCTCTGAATTTTGTAATTTTTGTCTAGTTGATATTAACATGCACTTTGTTTTAATTATATTTATTAGCATGCGATTTCCGATGCTCTACTTAATCAGATTGTCTGTATCTTTTTGTAACGATAGTTTGAGTGTGTTGCAACTTGTATCACTCGTGTAGACAGTGCAGTCATCAGCAAAGAGAAGACAGACTAGACAGTAGAAGAGAGAAAGGCAGAGTAAACAATAGAAGAGAGATAAGACAGTAGACAATAGAAGAGAGAAAGAAAGACTAGACAAAAGAAGAGAGAAAAAAGACTAGACAATAGAAGAGAGAAAGAAAGACTAGACAATAGAAGAGAGAAAGACAGAGTAGACAAAAGAAGAGAGAAAGAAAGACTAGGAAATAGAAGAGAGAAAGAAAGACTAGACAAAAGAAGAGAGAAAGAAAGACTAGACAATAGAAGAGTAGAAGAGAGAAAGACAGAGTAGACAAACGAAGAGAGAAAGACAGAGTAGACAATAGAAGAGAGAAAGACAGAGTAGACAATAGAAGAGAGAAAGAAAGACTATACAATAGAAGAGAGAAAGAAAGACTAGACAAAAGAGAGAGAAAGACATAGTAGACAAAATAAGAGAGAAAAGACAGAGTAGACAAAAGAAGAGAGAAAAAACAAAGTAGACAAAATAAGAGAGAAAGACAGCGTAGACAAAAGAAGAGAGAAAGAAAGACTAGACAATAGAAGAGAGAAAGAAAGACTAGACAAAATAAGAGAGAAAGAAAGACTAGACAATAGAAGAGAGAAAGACAGAGTAGACAAAAGAAGAGAGAAATACAGAGTAGACAAAAGAAGAGAAAAGACAGATTTGACAAAAGAACAATAACAGAACTTTGGACACTCCATGGATTCGAATCAAGGACTATTCGAACGGTGCCACTGCCTCCCTGCGAGAGTGAATGTGACAGGACCAACTACCAGCTATTCATTCATTTGTCCTGAAGCATCAACAGTTCTCATATTCGACGCAATGACTCACACAGACTGTTACTTCCTCAGCCATTAAGGCTAGATCGTAAAGTGTCACTCGGTGGTGACCAGATGTCTCAGACTTTTCGAACTCTTGCACAATAATCTTTGTAATTGATTCCTTCTTGTCTGACTTCAGTTGGGTGCTATTTTTTTTTTAACAGAGCAGAAGTGGTAACGTGCAAGGAACATTAAAATAACCACGTGCTCAAATGCTAAATCTAATCTGGTAGTCGTGAGGGAAGCGTATTTTGTCTGTGCAATGTTGAGTAAAAGTAAGATCGAAATGTGGCAGACAGGTAATGAGAACACCGGAAATGTAATGTGCATAACGCTCGTCTGTTACCGGAGCCCGAAAGAGGAGGCAGCTATTTCCAAAGAAGAAACTGTCTTAGGGGAGTGAAACGTTAAAGATATCACCATACTAGGTCCATCTTTATGAGCTGGGGTGATCTGTTCTTTTCCTCACTGCCTTTGCCTTCCCTAACTTAAGAGCAGATTCAGGTACCCATTTACAGCTGAGCAGACTGGAGCGTGGAGCTACCAAGTTTCCATCCCGGAACCCGGTAAATGTGCCGCAAGAGCAAAAGAAACTCGTCGAGGCGGAAGAGAACTATGGCGTGCGCCTTCTGCCTCATGCCCCGAGGACGGCACCGTTTCTTTTGTGTTCAGATTCTTTCTTTCGATACCCTTCCACCTTCACTTTCATAACACATGAGGAAGGGAAACCCGAGACCTGTAAACAGTAAATAAATATTAGACAAACATAAAGGTATGTTTTCAGGCACTCGTAAGAAATAAAGAAGTAAAAAACTAGACAACAGAAAAACAACAGACGTGAGTGGCTTACCCAGTACTCGAACCCAGGACCTTCCGTGCGAATCACACTATCCTCCCTGCCATCTAGGCATCACCAAAAAAAGATGCTTCGATGACGGGTCATTAGTGCGACCCGCAACACCGGAAATTTACCATGGGCAGTCCAGCCTATTAATGACGCAATCACTTCTGTTGTTCCCCTCACCTTCACTTTCAACCGAGCAAGTAAACCCTTTAATACACACAGATACGTGGAAACTATAATTAAATTTCTGATAAATTCAACATGTAAAATCGCTTTAACAAATTAACTTTATTGTAATTGTCCGGCTTTCCAACGTCAAACTCTTTCTCTAGCCAATCTCCATTTTATTTCTGCTGTCTGTAGTACATTCAGTGACCTCTACATTGTTTACATCTCTGACATCGGTGGCGCACCCTGGCAGCCTGGCTGTAAAAGAGTTTTAACATTACTCTCAAATTTTTTTTAAACCAGGGAATGAGTTTGTTCTCTTACCATCCTATGACTAAGGGAACCAATCAGACTACAAAAAACATCAAAGTGAAAACGCAATAATATGGTATTTTACTACACTTTTTACAAGAATTACTTTAAAAAATAAAAGTTATCAACTGTTAGTTTTAAGCGTCTGATTGAACAAAAATATCATGCAAATCTGCTCTTCTTCTTGCGATCGCATCTTTGATGTTTACACCGTCAGATGAGTTCTCATGATGAACTCGACCGTTGTCTGGAGTTCCTCTTTCGCTCCATACAGCTTTGAGTTTAGTCATTGGGCCAGTATATCTTTCTTAACTGGTCGTACAGAGGACAATCCTGTAGAACATGCTCAGCAGTATGTTCGTTTAATCCACATGTGCACAGTGGTGAAGCAGACAATCGTAGCTTGTACATGTGTTTATTCAGTTCGTTATTCCTTGTCTTGAGGCGAAAAATGGTGATCTGTCCCGGCCGGTCAAGAGTGTGGTAGTCGTCGCTGGGTTGATTCTGTTCTCTTCTGATAGTCTGGAGCTTCAGAGCTTGATGAATCGCTTCACTAAAGCATGCAAGGACTTTGGCCTCACAATAAGTCTAAAGAAAACGAATGTGCTGAGTCAGGATGTGGGTGCTGCACCAGTTATCACTATCGATAACTATGAATTGGCAGTGGTGCACCACTTCACATACCTAGGGTCTACCATCAATGACAAACTCTCACTGGATACAGAAATCGACAGCCGCATTGGCAAAGCTGCAGCTACCTTTGCCTGCCTCACATCGCGTGTTTGGGGAAACTCTAAACTCACAATGAAGACCAAAGCTGCGGTATATAATGCCTGCGTCACCAGCACACTCCTATATGGCAGCGAGACCTGGACGACCTATAATAATAATAATAAATTCTTTAAGCACCAAACACGGCGCATAAGGCAGAAACCAGTGCTCTCCAGGTTGTTCGTTGTGACGCCACTCCTCTTAGCTCTTGCACATTATTTAGGCCCAACGTTCTTCCTTCTCTTATTATTGTTCTTCTGAGTGTTTCTTTTGGTCTTCCTTTTTTTCCTCTTACCCTCAGGAACCCAAGTGAGCGCCTGTAGTGGTATTCTGTTGTTTTGCATTCGTAGGACATGACCGATATATGACCATCGTCTTTTCCTTACATAGTCGGAGACATATTTCTGCCTAGAGTCTTCTCTTATTTGTCGATTAGTCTTGAATTCTTTCCAACTGATGTTCATGAGTTTTCTAAGACATTTGTTCTCGAATGTATTCAGCTTGTTCTCCAATGATTTTGTTATTTTCCAACTCTCACAGCCGTATGTTAACACTGAGATAACATTTGAATTAAACAGACGAAGCTTGGTATGTATATTCAATGATCGTAATTTCCAAATGTTAGATAATCTATTGAAGGCGCTAGCTGCCAAAGCAATTCTAGTATGGATTTCTCTTGTTGTGTCACCATCCTGAGTCATTTTACTGCCTAAATAATTGAAACTTTCAACTTTCTGTAGTTTTTCCCCGTTCAAGATGATATCAAAGGTCTCGTTAGAAAAGTTCATAGCTTTAGTTCCAGTATCCAATTTTAAAAATCTCCTTAGCCCCCAAGATATTAGAGTGAGTCATGTTTACTGTCGAGCCTGGTTCTGTTTCGGTAACAATAGCTTGTTTTACGATAGTGAATTGTTAACTCACTGATCAACCCTCCGATCCAACCGACCGATTCGAGGGTTTCGAGGTCAGTTATAGGAAAATATCTACACCACTAGATACTCTGGTGTATCTTTTATTCTATAATTTAACATAACATGGTACTATCCATCGAAATACACACATTCCTGATGTTTTTCTTTCGGCGTCTAAGGTGAGAAACGAATTTCACCTCCATCTTGGAAGGGTAGATAACTATAGGACGACCTATGCTAAGCAAGAAAGAAGACTCAATACCTTTCATTTGCGGTGTCTACGCCGCATCCTCGGCATCTCGTGGAAAGATAAAGCGACAAATGTCGAGGTGTTGTCACGTGCTGGCCTTCAAAGTATGTATACGCTTCTTAGACAGCGCAGACTTCGCTGGCTTGGCCATGTTCGCCGCATGGAAGATGGTCGCATCCCAAAAGATATCTTCTACGGACAATTAGCAGATGGCAAGAGAACAGTTGGGCGACCACAGCTGAGGTTCAAAGATGTGTGCAAGAGAGATATGAGGGCACTGGACATGGATCCAGCAACATGGGAGGATGATGCTGCCGATCGCACGAAGTGGCGATGCTATTTACGGCGCCACCTCAGATTGGGCGAAGAGAGGCTCACACAAGAAGCAGAGGTGAGGAGAAAACGTCGAAAGGAGCACCAGGAAAATAAGCAGCTGAGGGCTGTCACCTCAGGGGCGCATTCCCATAGTCAGTTATGACTGAAGGGGCTATTATTATTATTATTATGATAGTCTGGATAACTCTCTTTTTCTCAAAGTATGTGATTTCATTATCTTATCTTCTTGTTCACATTCTCCTCCCTTTTTAGCAAGATTATCTGCCTTTTCATTTCCGGGTATACTACAATGGAATGGTACCCACTGAAGTATGGTTCGCTTTTTGGCTGCTATCTTGCTTAGTTCATTTCTCAGATGCGGGAGTTTACCACTCTTGAGAGCTTGCAGTACAGACAGTGCATCTGTGAGGATGACTACCTGCTGGCAGTCAGAGTTGGTGTTATAAATCATATTTTCATCATGCAAATAATTCTTGCCTACATACATTTATGAGTCACTATGTATTTAAAGTGTGAAATGTCATGAAAGCTTTGATGTTTACCGCTCTGGTAATGGTGGCGCGCTCTGACAGAGTTTCAATTGAGATTTTATATTATTAAGATCCATTTCATCTTGAGGTTCACTGTAATCATTGAGCTAATTTTCATACATCCTTTCTTCTAGTCTGCTGTTATTTCTTCTCTTTTCCAGACTTGTCAGAGCTATGTGTATAATATCTCTATAGAGATGTGTCTCTCTACTTTAATGGCCTCGGCTAGAATGTCATGTGGGACAGCCGCTTTACAATCTTTTAGAAGATGTATGGCTGTCTTTATTTGTTTTTCCTTATTCGGTTTGCCACAATTAAATTCTGACTCTATTTCTGACTATATATCTTCTTCTTTGTTCACCCTCAGACTTCTACATTAACGTCTCTAATAAAGGCAGTAGTCAACTCAGTGTTCTTGAAATCTCCAAACAGTTTTGTTTAGAGAAGTATGTTGTTGCCATATGCCGCTCCGTTCACTACTGTAAGTTGGGCAGGACTAGAGCAGATGTTCGGCTGTCATGGGGCTGGGGCACAGGAGGAAATATCTGTTGGTACAATCCAGTACTTGTGATATAGATGGTACCTCAACCTATTGAGACCAGTACGTAAGCGCAAAATGATGACCTGGTTTCGCATAGACAGCTGGTGATAGGCATCATCGTTTATGTGACCTGGATGTTCTCTGTCCCATATGGACTTGAATATAGCTTTTATAGTTGTTTTAGCCATGTCATAAGTTATATTTATATCCTATATGATAAAAGTTACTTTAATTTGTCCGTCAGCTCTTGCCACGAAGTGCCGATGGGATTTGAAATGTTCATTCTCGAGCCTAGTATGTTGGATTGGCTGCTGTGGGGGTCTTGTTGTTGAATGATTTCCGTGATACGGTCTCTCTCCATTTTCCGAATGATCTTCCCGTTGCCCTAAAATGAGTTACGATACGATTAACGTTAGTGGTTATAAAACACGTACTATTTTTATATTTGCTTAAATTTTTGTAGGGGTCGTCCTCGTATGACGTCACACAGTTGGGAAGTGGGTCAGAATATTTTGACTTTTGCGGGCGGGGGTGGTAGGGTGTAAGAAATATGACGTCACATAAGAAATGCGAGTGAGAATCGCTTCTTTCATAAATGATGTCCGAACAAAATATACTGTTCAAAAAAAGAAACGCATAGCTATCCGAGGGCTCGTTTTTATGAGTTTGTAAGTAAAATTTGGTGCTAGGGTATATAAAAACCAGCCTCAAATGTTCTTTACAGTGTCAAATGCACATGTTGACCTGAATTGCCTTCGTTTTTGTAATCGTTACAACGCAGTGGTCAATAGTGTTTATGACGCAATTTTTGACCACAGCTCATGTTGCGCGCACGTGAAAGCAACAAAATTTGGGGTGAACACTATTCACTGACTAGCAACTGAAACCCTATAAAAGGATATCGCTACACACTAAAAATTCAGTTCATTTTCAAGCAGGCATTTATGGCGTCTCTATCGATAAATTTAAGGAACATTGCTATTGGCTGACTGCATGCATGCGAAAGTCAAAGTCAGGTTGCTAGGCATCTAAACGTGCATCAGAGTACCATCAGTCGACTTTGGCACCGGTTCCAAGCCACTGGCTCAGTTGAAGACCGGCATCGCAGTGGACGACCCAGAGTGATAACAGCAGCGGAGGATCGCTTTATTCGGCTTCGTCACCTCAGAGACAGGTTTACAACAGCTTCCTCAACTGCCCAGTCATTGCCTGCTGGACGTCATGTGTCTGATCAAACTGTCCGGAATAGACTGCATGACGCTGGACTTTGGGCACAACGACCTCACCGAGGACCTGTCCTTACGCGCCGCCATCGCCAAAATCGACTTTCTTTGGGCCAACCAGCATCGTCCCTGGGCAGCTGACAATCAATGGAGACGTGTCTGGTGTAGTGGCGAATCTTTCTTTTTGTTGCAGCGTCATGATAGACGGCGTAGGGTCTACCGTAGGCGTAATGAACGTTTTGCCCAAAATTGCGTTGATGAAGCTCCGACGCACGGTGGTGGAGGTGCAATGGTGTGAGGAATGATCAGTTACAACAGAAGGAGTCAATTGGTGCACATTGAAGGAGGCTTGAATGCGTAACGATACGTCAATGAAATTCTTCGACCCCATGTCCTTCCACTTTTGGCTGCCCAAAGGTCTGTATTTCAACATGACAACGCCAGACCCCATTGTGCACGGTTGACCACGCAGTTCCTGACTGCCAACAACATTCTCACCCTTCCCTGGCCATCCCTGTCTCCAGACATGAGTCCGATTGAGCACCTGTGGGATGAGCTGCATAGACGTGTTTGTCGCCGAGACGTTGCTCCAGCCAATCGTCGTGATCTGTTCCAGGCACTCCAGGAAGAGTGGGCAGCAATCCCACAGGCCCACATCAGACGTCTGATCGCATCCATGCCCAGGAGATGCTAGTCGCTGGTGGATGCAAGAGGAGGCCACACACCATACTAACGGGAAAGCCCGTACGCCAAAAAACTCTTGTGACCCAGATGCAAAACAACTGTCAATTGATTGGTTGAACCCTAAGGTATTCTTGTGTGCAATTTGAACAATTAACTCATTAAATTTAAAAAGTTATTGAATGTCAAAATTATGGCTATGTGTGTGCCTTCAGTAGCTATGCGTTTCTTTTTTTGAACAGTATATAGATTGTGTAACCTCCATTCTTATATCGAACTTCTACATGCACTAGTTAACAACAGTGGCGTCACTAGGGGGGTGCCAACCGCACCGGGTGACACCATCAGATGGGTTAACACCAAAATGACTGTCTATAAATTTGTGTGCAGTGTTTCAGCAGAAAATTTTTTTTTTCTAAAAATATCCCTGCAGTTAGTTATAACCACAAAAACATTTTTCGTAAGCCTAGCTTAAAGTTTAACGTTAAAATGAATATAATTTTGATGCAGTTCTTAAACGTTTTTACTTCGAGTTCTATTGTTTTCTTACCGAATTGTCCCTTTAACCACATGAAACTATGTAAATGTAAATACATTTAGGCTGTGCGTATGATTCTAATTTAAGGGTGTAATTTTAATTTTGCTAGTTGTTTATGTCACTACTATTGCCATTACATTAAATGAAATACGGGAATTACGATTTACGAGTAACATTAGTACAAAAAACATTACTAAGGATTCTGTATGGTCTGGTACGGGAGGAGGTCCATGGGGGTGACACCCTAAGTTACCGCACTGTTTGACACCAATTTGCAACAGTTTAACCAGCAAAGCAATATTTGTTAAACCTGATTAATTGAACATTATTATACTTAAAAGTTGTTATTTTGTCTTTACTAGTTAACTAATTTACATTCGATTATATTCTTTTTTGTTTGCATTACGGGAAGAAATAAAAGGAGAGGGGAGTGGAGGTAAGAGATTTGTGACGTCAAATTAGAGGTGGTGTCTGGGTTTCTTTTATTGGCGAAATGTGACGTGTGGATGGACAAAAGGGAGGGGGGTTAAATGCAAACATTGCGTGACGTCATATGTGGACGACCCCCCCCCCTCCCGAGGAGTTTTGCCTCGATCGACTCAGACACATGATAGTTCAACAAAGACATATCTCAATTATATTACATTTAAAGAAGCTGTGGTAATATAAGAGGTTATTGGTGTTACTCAACTAAGTGTAAACAGAGTGAGGTCAAGCTGTGTAAGTCCCTGAGTCTAACTGTTGATGATGTTGTATTCTCAGGGTACCTATCCGCTACCTCTCTGAGATCTCACTCTGGGAAAAATTTTCTGGATATGTTATATGGCTACGTGTCTAGGGTAATGTATTTTATGTGATGAAAGAAAATGTCAAACAAAACTTTAACCCAATAAAATTAAAGTAAGTAAGACTTTCGATGAAGTTTAGATAATTATTTTTTACAATTTAATCTCCCTGTACCTCAATGTTATGGGCCAGGCATTGTCAAACTCAATCGAATTTTTATTTACATTATTTAAAATAAATAAATTGGAACTCTGTCCATGTCTCTTGTTTATACGATTGTACAAAAGAAAATCACTAAAGAAATCCACCCACTGTTCTGTTTACCGGCTTGTACTGATCACTGTTAATATGTTAGAAAGACTGTTGGGTTCATCATTTCAAGGTGATTATATTATTATTATTATTATTACGGTTATTATGGTTATTATGGTGGAACTTTATGATATCAATAATTTTGTCAGTGCCTTTTCTAAAGGACTTAACTGGCATGGATTGAGGAAAACAGTTGGCCCATAGGTCCTCAGAATCAACAAATGTGGTGCTCCTGGTCAAAGGTGTGGGGCTAGCTACAACTTGAATGATGAGCGATCACTCCCAAGATTTTCGTCCCTCACCAGGTTTCCTGCCACCAATAGTATTCTGACATATAACCTGAAATGAGAGGAACATTCCCTCCCATATAACTCTCATCTATAATACTTCCACACATAACCACTGTAACAACTCACCTTGATCAGTGATACAATCGTAATTGTTATCGTTATTGTTGAATACTGTGTGCACTGTCACTCACCACACAGCTCACGTACGAGTCACCGATGTCAATAAAGGGTTGCAACGCCTGGAACAGTTCGATCCTGTTTATTACGTTATAACACGCAACGAAGTCACGATGACATCAACAAAGACACAATTCATGATAACACAAATTCTCCACCTGTATCAAACTCCTCAAAGACTGCACAACACGGCAGTTATGTTAATTATGGCCTTACACATATCTACATGTCTCAAACTCCTCAAAGACTGCACAACACGGCAGTTATATTAATTATGGCCTTACAAATCTCTACATGTCTCAAACTCCTCAAAGACTGCACAACACGGCAGTTATATTAATTATGGCCTTACAAATCTCTAAATGTCTCAAACTCCTCAAAGACTGCACAACACGGCAGTTATATTGATTATGCCCTTACAAATCTCTACATGTCTCAAACTCCTCAAAGACTGCACAACACGGCAGTTATATTAATTATGGCCTTACAAATCGCTACATGTCTCAAACTCCTCAAAGACTGCACAACACGGCAGTTATATTAATTATGGCCTTACAAATCTCTACATAAATCCAATTGAACATACTGCGAAAGAACATCGCTAAACATCTACATAGTGCACTACGCGGCCACACACTCTCGATACACCGGGCTGACCTTCCCCAGTCAATTCCCAGGACACACTACTCTTACAGCACACTCACAGGGCACACCCTGTAAACTCCTGTCATGAGACTCAGCTGTATAGAACACAACTCACAATACATGCCGCTTAGCCACGAGAGCTAATCACCCACGGCTCAAAACACTACAGGATAAATATATCTCAACACTAGAGATAAACAGCGTTCTTCACGCTTTTCTTGTACTCTGTCTCATGACTCTAGGAGAAGATATTTTTAACAAATCCATTCCTAATCGGCAAGCAAGTACCATAACCCAAAAATTCAATCTGTCCCACAACATACTAAGATTTACGGGAGCCGCGCTAGCGTAGTGGTTACAACACCGCTCTGGCGACCGGGTGATTCAGGATCAAACCCGGGCGACGGCATTTGAGGATTTTTCGTCGACCGGGAATTGGACTGGATTAACTCGAGACCTGGCGAGTACATTTGAAGGAGTGTCGTCGACCAGGGACTGGCGGCTCCTGAGCCGACCCAGCTCTAATGGGTACCTCCGAAAACGGCGAGTATCTGCCTGAATGGCGAGGGACACTTGTCTCTGTACAAGAAAATAGGATACTCACGTAAAAATCAATGTCAGGTTAGACATTAAAAAATAACCTGAGATTTCGCCTCGAGTATTAGCGGGCGTACGAAAAAAAAAAAAAAAAAAAACTAAGATTTACCTCCCTTTGACCTTAACATTTACAGCGCCCCTGGGGGAAAAAAATGATTCTATCATTTTTTTAAAAACAGTTACATCAACAAAAAATGAAGGGAGAGCAAAACTCTAATACATACCTACAAAAATTAACTTATGTTAAGGGAAAAGAATATACCTACTTAAAATATCAACATTAAATGAAAAAATAGAAAATGGAGCATCCAACGTAATCGTCTAAGTACATCAGAATTAATCTAATACAAAACCAAGTTACGTATATTGGACCCAAATGAAAACAGGAAACAATCAATAGCAAGAGAAAGGACAAGATCAAGCAAAAGAAGAATGATCTATAATGCAGTAAAGTAAGAAATCAGAATATGAGGGGGGAAAAAAATACCACGTGTTAACAATTAAGTCAAACAACTCTACACATATAAAATAAATACAACCATCACAACTGGATACATTATCACACCATGTAATTAACTGAAGAATACAAAGAATGAAAGTATAAATGTCGAAAGAAGAAGAAGTGCACAAATAGAAACAAGTGAAGCGAATATGACACATAGGAGCATAAACAAGACATTAACCAATACCGAAAAGATAACAGAAAAGATGGAACGAAATGAAGAATAACCAGTAAAAACAGACAGAAAGCGAAGACACGAACGAAGAGAAAGTCAATAACAATACATACTAATAACAGTCTCAATCAACCAAGGTATTGTAATAAATAAATACAATCATAACAGAAAAGCATCGAAGACAGAAACAAATAATGTATATATGTATACAAAACCTAGAAGAAAGCTATAACTAAATACAGCATCGTAAGTAATTTAACTAAGTTAAACTTATTCATAACTAACAATAAATTGATCTAGACATGACGCAAACAAAAAATGTTAACGCTATCAAAAAGTTTTCGCTGACGTATAGTCACGCGCTAGATAAAAAATACATCATAATATCAACAAAAAAAAATAACTTATTAAAGAACCAATGTCAATGCACATAATCAACCATAGCGCACAGTCAAGCGCTGGGACCAGAAAAATTATTAAATGTTCGAAAAAAATTCATTTTTCCCAAAAAGTACAATGTAAAATATTTCGTAACGATAAGTTACACTGAATAGCATTTCATATTTAAGTAAATTAGAGCTATAATTAATAAACTAATAAAAAATTATCTTCAATAAAATTAATTGACATATAAAGAAAAAAAATCTCTATCTCTATGTAAACACCAATCAATACACGTACGTTCTTTTTTTTTCTCACATGGACAACATATTGTTAACTAGACTACATACAAAGTTATAAATATATAAGTAGAACATAATTTAAATAGAGTATGTGATATAATTATCTGTCTAGATTCAGGTATCATTCTAGAAAAATCAGTGTTTCGGACTACATTATCACTAATACAATCAAGTTAAGTTTCCAAAATTACATTTAACTGTAATGTTTACTGTTTATCATCAGTGTACTAATGAATTAAACAATTATGGGAACAACACCCGAGAAAAAAATTTAAATAAAGTGAGTAAAGTTAATCAAAGACTTTTCTGAATGTGACTACCGCACCATATTAACTAATGAGTTTGTGCATTGGCTGGCAATCTCATCATGCATTAAAAAAAATTATCTAAAAAAATACAGCTGCAAAAATTCCAAGTTCAACACAGTAGTACAAAAATAAATAATATGGACCAAATAGACAGAGTCTTATGACTTAAATGTGGATATATCATAATCCACCGCTTTCATCATCAGGTTAAGAATAAGTCGGTACAAACTGTTATGTTACACATTATTTCAATCATAACACGTACAATATTCATCAAAATACAATAATATAAGAATCACAAGAAAAATCTAATAATAAGACATCAGAACATCTTCATAAGAAAACACATGATATTCGAATACAACCGCATAAAATACTACGCTATACAATACAATAATATTTACTGTTCTAATTTTAAAAAAAATCAAACACCAAAAAAAAAAAAAAAATCTCCAGCGGACTTGTAAACATGTGATCACACCAACAGGTAACATATCCCTTGCGTAGTTAGCACGGTGACAGGTTCCGCCTGAACAGATACACTTGGGCGCGAAGGCGACCTACTTTCCTGATAGGTAACGTAAACGTGGGGAGCGCTGACTTTTACCGTAAAGCTGTGAATAAATACAAATGAAAATATCCATTTTAATCACTTGTGAGATTTAATTAGGGGAAACGCAAATTCAATCACACGATTACCCAAATTTGTGGCTGTGAACCTCTGGTTTCTTCACGACACCATCAACTCTTCCATCATCATCGGTACTCAACATGGGATGCTTAGGAACAACCTGACAATAATTGAAGGTCGTCCCTGCAGTATTCTGTAATAAAGTTTTACACTTAACACAACCAGATGCTCTCTCGACATCAAAATTAGAATAAGCAGTACCATTCAATAGACGATTATTATTCTTATTACCCTGCTTATAAAACATCTTAGGCTTTCGCTGAGGAAAGTCACTCTGGCGATGTGAAGTGAAATTTGGGAATTTATTCTGTTTATAGAAAACATTGCCATTTCCTCTATTGTGATCATTGTCATTTTTATGAATCAAGTTAGCATTGTTGTTATTACTTTCTTTCCTTTGACAACAATATTTATCAAATGGGCCTTGTTCTCTTCCAGAAAAATTACTGTAAGACTCTTTAGTTTTTCCAAAATTCTTACATTCAAAATTTTTTGATCTGTTAAATTGCCTCTTATATCTTTGAGGACAACAATTATTATTTGCTGAATTCCCTTGGTACTTTTTAACCTCAGGGTTATTTCCCTTATCAAAACTGTTTTTATTTTTCTCTGTTGGAATATTCTTACTAATTGTGTCAAACTGACTGAGCTGAGTTTGACAAATAGTATGACTGAAAGTATCTACATTGCTCTGAACATCATTGTTATCCTTTTTGGAACGATTACTAATATTTTTATTCTCTGCTATCAATCTATGAGAATTTCCATCAGTAGATAAATCTTTGCTCTTAAGATCCACAGAACTAACTGTTACTGTAGACTTATCTTGGTTATCCTGACGCCAAGAATCAGCATTACAAGTAATGTTGTCATAAATTTGTGTGAAATTATATTTCCCACGAAAGGATCTTTGTCTATTTTGTCTGACCTGTCTTCCAGCAAAAAGTGTATGTGGCTGACTTTTTGCAGTAGTGGCTTGTTGAACAACCATTTTCTGTCTACCGCTGTCAACATGGACAGTAGACCACCTGTTCTTATCTAAGAAAATATCAAGAAGACCATCTACTCTTCTTCTAAGATTTGTAATTTCAACCTGTTTATGAGAAATTTCTTCACTAAGTTTCTTATTCAAATTCTCAGTTTTTAAAACTTTGCAGCTTTCCTCTGCTAGCAAATTTTTAATCTTAGTGACCTTCTCTTTCTCAGCCGTCAACTGTACTAATCTATCTTTATCATCCTTTTCTTTTTTTTCTCTTAACTGAGTCAACTCCAGCTGTAGTGACTGAATCTTAATATCATCTCTGCTCTTTTTAAGCTCATGAATCTTTTTCTCTTCATGTTCGCCACCGAGATTTGCAATATCATCTAATAAATCAAGGAGCGTTTCTGTATACGTACTATTATGTTCATCGGTCTCAAGTTTCAATTTCTCATAACTCTGCTTATTTTGTTGGGCCTCCTGTGTAATATTTTCTACCTCAATTTGCTTCTCTTTCATCTGGACTTCCAATTGCTTTATCTTCAACAATGCTGAATCCAAACTTGCTTGCACACTAGCAAGTTCTGAGTTTGATTTGCCTAAATCATCTGTAAGTTTAGAAACTTTTTCATGTAACTTACTTACTTCAGCAGTACATTCTATGAAACTTTCCCTTTGCTCTAAGGTACTCTGTTTTATGTCCAGTTGCTTCTTCTCTTCTAGCATCCTTTTCTGATACCTC
The DNA here is from genome assembly GCA_024509875.1 of Oreohelix idahoensis. Taxonomy (NCBI): domain Eukaryota; kingdom Metazoa; phylum Mollusca; class Gastropoda; order Stylommatophora; family Oreohelicidae; genus Oreohelix; species Oreohelix idahoensis. Next base: position 79,379 of record JAMPIV010010218.1, on the reverse strand, counting down.
TCATCACTTTCGTGAATTTGCTTTTCACATATCAATATTGTTATTTTAGACTCAGTCAGCTCACGGTCTCCATATCCTAATAGTTCACGGTATTTGTCATACTCATCCATTTTATAAGAGTTTCAACTGACTCAATCAATTACTGTACATCAATTCCTTCCTATGGTACCTTTATCAAGTTATATCATTCCCAGGGAAGTATATATATATATGTATATGTCGTAAAGCCAAAAATTACTCATGCATTACACTCTATAATCAATCGATATAGATATCGACAATAACAAAAACAGATATCAATAGAATAGGTAATGTGAAATTCAGGAAGACTCGACGGCATACACGAAGCAACACAATTCACACAATATAAACCACTTATCTGAAAATGACCCTGATCCTTTCCGCCCAGACACTGGATATCACAAAGATTTCAGACAAAACACTCCACTGCGGGAAGGCACAGGAACTTCTTTTCCCTCCAGGTACTCGCTTCAATATGATGTGTGCTCAACAATGCACAACATGACAGGAACCGATATACAGCATACACCGCAAGTCTTGACTCCTCTGTAGTCGTAAATGTACACGGCACACCGTGTATCATGACATCTTGCACTTGAGATGGTGATAACTGGCACAGGTAAGCCGATTATCGCAGGAATCAGTCACAACCCGTACAAATGCTGGTACAAATAGTGTTAAAGTGTACTTGAACCTCCGTGACCACTGCAGACGTTTTGGTCTATAGGCATGAAATACTAGCACGGATGAGGCGTGCGTGCTTTCTCAAATGCGCCACACAGGCAAAACGCTAACCAGGTCAAGATTTCTGAAGCACATGATATTTAGGCCACGCCTACACAGGGCTATTTTATGAATTCGTTGAGTTCTCGTAGTAATAATTTTCAACGCGAATGTGCTGTGGATGTTACGACCCGTTGGTTTGGTCCACCAAATGATACAAACGTAATTGAGTGGTCGTTATTGAGGAAATGTTATTAAGGCATTTGAAACCACCGCTGATAACGGCGCTAAGTCTAAATGTTATAGTCTGTTTACACCCACTGTTGCGAGTGTAGTGATTCGGTCTATATCATCGCCACACAGGCTAATTCACTATATGTGTGCTGCTGTCCTGTCACTGGGTCTGGAATGTTGACCTGGGTGTGTGTTGATATGTTCGCACACCACAGTACGTTCATACGAGTACATGCAGGTGTCAATAAAGGGTTGCAACGCCTGGAACAGTTCGATCCTGTTTATTACGTTATAACACACAACGAAGTCACGATGACATCAACAAAGACACAATTCATGATAACACAAATTTTCCACCTGTCTCAAACTCCTCAAAGACTGCACAACACGGCAGTTATGTTAATTATGGCCTTACACATATCTACATGTCTCAAACTCCTCAAAGACTGCACAACACGGCAGTTATATTAATTATGGCCTTACAAATCTCTACATGTCTCAAACTCCTCAAAGACTGCACAACACGGCAGTTATATTAATTATGGCCTTACAAACCTCTACATGTCTCAAACTCCTCAAAGACTGCACAACACGGCAGTTATATTAATTATGGCCTTACAAATCTCTACATGTCTCAAACTCCTCAAAGACTGCACAACACGGCAGTTATATTAATTATGGCCTTACAAATCTCTACATGTCTCAAACTCCTCAAAGACTGCACAACACGGCAGTTATATTAATTATGGCCTTACAAATCTCTACATGTCTCGAACAAGACTGCACAACACGGCAGTTATATTAATTATGGCCTTACAAAATCTCTACATGTCCTCAAAGACTGCACAACACGGCAGTTATATTAATTAACAAATCTCTACATGTCTCAAACTCCTCAAACGGCAGTTATATTAATTATGGCCTTACAAATCTCTACATGTCTCAAACTCCTCAAAGACTGCACAACACGGCAGTTATATTAATTATGGCCTTACAAATCTCTACATGTCTCAAACTCCTCAAAGACTGCACAACACGGCAGTTATATTAATTATGGCCTTACAAATCTCTACATGTCTCAAACTCCTCAAAGACTGCACAACACGGCAGTTATATTAATTATGGCCTTACAAATCTCTACATGTCTCAAACTCCTCAAAGACTGCACAACACGGCAGTTATATTAATTATGGCCTTACAAATCTCTACATGTCTCAAACTCCTCAAAGACTGCACAACACGGCAGTTATATTAATTATGGCCTTACAAATCTCTACATGTCTCAAACTCCTCAAAGACTGCACAACACGGCAGTTATATTAATTATGGCCTTACAAATCTCTACATGTCTCAAACTCCTCAAAGACTGCACAACACGGCAGTTATATTAATTATGGCCTTACAAATCTCTACATGTCTCAAACTCCTCAAAGACTGCACAACACGGCAGTTATATTAATTATGCCCTTACAAATCTCTACATGTCTCAAACTCCTCAAAGACTGCACAACACGGCAGTTATATTAATTATGCCCTTACAAATCTCTACATGTCTCAAACTCCTCAAAGACTGCACAACACGGCAGTTATATTAATTATGGCCTTACAAATCTCTACATGTCTCAAACTCCTCAAAGACTGCACAACACGGCAGTTATATTAATTATGGCCTTACAAATCTCTACATAAATCCAATTGAACATACTGCGAAAGAACATCGCTAAACATCTACATAGTGCACTACGCGGCCACACACTCTCGATACACCGGGCTGACCTTCCCCAGTCAATTCCCAGGACACACTACTCTTACAGCACACTCACAGGGCACACCCTGTAAACTCCTGTCATGAGACTCAGCTGTATAGAACACAACTCACAATACATGCCGCTTAGCCACGAGAGCTAATCACCCACGGCTCAAAACACTACAGGATAAATATATCTCAACACTAGAGATAAACAGCGTTCTTCACGCTTTTCTTGTACTCTGTCTCATGACTCTAGGAGAAGATATTTTTAACAAATCCATTCCTAATCGGCAAGCAAGTACCATAACCCAAAAATTCAATCTGTCCCACAACATACTAAGATTTACCTCCCTTTGACCTTAACAATCAGCTATGTGTGCTGATCATTACACCAGTCTTTATTTTTCATTGTTTAACATTCTTCTTCAGTGATAATACAAAGCCCTGATCCCTTCCTCCAAGGTGTCGCTTCCATGTAATAGGCCGGGGTGTACATACCCAGCCGGTGACCCTTTAATGATTCCTTTGCAACATCTTATACATGGTTTGACGTTCATACAATAGATAGGGTGTGCTTACTCTAGCACTAAAACCTGTGGATAAATTCGTCCTAACGTTTTCTACATAATTATACATAGCATTTAAAGATTTATGGCAATACAAAAGCCAATATCCATTTTGGTCTACTGCTTTGGCATTCGCAAACGTTGTAAAGCCACTAGCAAATATTTTATGCATTTATTTCACTCCGAAAGACTGCATTCCTTCTTAGGCTATCGTAACACAAATTGTGGTTTACATGTTAATTAAATTAATACAAATATTTATTTTGCCTTACCCTCAAGTAAGAATTTCACATAACATAAGCTTGACTAGGCAGTAAATGGGTTCTACCACTGCTTTATTGTTCCAGACGGCGAAAGCTTTGGTCACACAGGCTCTCCCGCTGATGTCAGCTAAGTTAATTTAAATTTCAAATGCCGACTTTGCAAGCAATTGTTAATTCTTATTGCCCCATCCTCAACTACGCCTAACCAAATCAGAACGCGCGTCAACAAATTTTAACTTTTTCCCCAAGCTTCCAAATTGAGCAGTTTATAAGTGTGTTCGCTCGTCTGTTTTTATTTTATATATTATATATCTCATTTATTTATAGACAGATTTTTAATATCAAAATAGATTATTAAGCGGCCAAATGCCCTCTATCTATCTATATAGGTTTCATTTATTCTTCCACATTTTCATCTGTATAATTTTTTAAGTAATTAATGGTGCTTTTTCCGAATTGAAAATATTACTAAAATAAAATTTTCTATGTCAAAATAATATTATTACGGGGAAATCTTTATGTCAATATATTAAGCAATATTAACCCTATATTTCAAGATATCTCTCTTCTTTTAATTCTCTTTAGTTTTTGAGAAATAAATTATTTAATTTTATTCCAAAGCACAGATTAGGCATATTTTCTCCTACAACCAAGATTTTATCGTCACTATAAAACGAGGTAACAATACGATTGGTTGTTAATTTTTACGCCGTTTGTTAATAAATATTGGGAGGGGTAGTGCGTGTTAAAAATGGGTAGTAACCTTTTTAACTTGGCGTAATGGAAAATTCAAATTCTTTAGTTAAAATGTTGGCGGTTGATTTGTCTGTGGCTTTCAGACCAAGGTCAAACATGGAAATTATTTATAGATTTTTAACGTGGTAGTAGAAAATTCAAATTATTTTGTCCAATTTTTAGCGGTAGGTTTGACCTTGCCCTTGACAAATTTCAAATACCGTAGTTAATGTTAGGCTTAAAAATGCGTCAACTAGTTTTATGAAGCGGGGAAATTTGCGCGGGGGGGGGGGGGGGGGCATACAGATTGACTTTATTACAGAAGCAGACAGTTCAAATAATGTCTAGCACTTTTGTTTTCATCTAAAATATTGTCTTTTTCTTAGTTCCATCACGTGCGGATCTAGAAATTGTCCACGGGAGGGGCGATACATCAGAATGATGAGTCTCCCCCCGCTCCTTATTTACACAATTTTTAAGACAGTTCAAAAACAAAATAACGAATCTTGGGGAAAAATGTGGCAACTTGATAGCTTTATTTTACAGTAACTCGAAAATATTCATTTTTAAAATAAATAAAAACTATAACTATTCATATCATAATTCCATAAAAGTAAGGTACAACTTTTTCATGACTAAAAGGAGACAAAATCTGATAAAAATTCATACACATTTTATATTATAGCATAACATTTTTTGATTTGGGATTGGCTGCACGATGCAGAAATTATCCGCCTCTTGTCACAAAGTTCTCTGTTTTTGTGGCTCGAGTGAAGTCCCCTTGTGTCGCCTGCCAGGCATCTTCTTTTGTCTCATTGTTGTCTGGCGGCTCCTGTTATTGTCTTTCATTGTTCCGCCACGTAGAATTACTTGCAAGTTACGTTCGTAACCTTAAGAGTACTTGTCATTTTCCAGTGCCAGACATGTTTTAATTCCTTCTTCGTCCGACCTGACGATCACTTACATTAAAGTCCCAAATGGGAGACAATGTACTGGAGCGGTGGATATGAAATACAAGTTTCAAAGTCTCAAGGGATGGGCGATCGCCCCGTCGCCACCCCCTTGGATCCGCCAATGTCTTCCATGCAGTGTGAACCACATCATCTTGGTAGGAACTTTTGTGTACTGGTAATTGTTTGCTTCGCTTTGGCTAAACGCACTCTGTTCAATCTAGACACAATGTCCGTCGGTTATATTAGGATACATGTCCAAATTTAAACGACCTTATTTCTCGGGAGAAATTTATTTTAATGGATATTTATTCCTTATTTGAAAATTATTTTTTGTAAATTATTTCTTTGTAGGCATCGATCCTCCACACTTTATATTAAAAGACGAGCAATTAACTTTCTGGCACCTCTACAATTGTAATAATTACACTGACAAACAACATTTTTCTTTCTTATATAAGAATAAGTGTTCTTAGGTCAGTTTCTTGCACTGATTTCAAATCTGAAATCCGTTTATCTCTATCACATCGGGTTCTTAAGATATTTGTGAATAAATATATTTTTGGGAAACCGTTATTTGCTCCGTTTCATTTTTACTATATAACTTTTTATACTGCTAAAAGATGCATGACATATGTTACGCTATTTTTCAAATAGTTACTGTATTTTGAAATAATTCTGAGCGAAATATGGCTTCTAGAAGTTGTAGAAATTCGGCTGATCTGTTCTGTTACGTGTGCGGATATTTTACCGATCATGTTCACCAGAAAAACTTTACACCATTACTAAAGAAAGCATATGACCTTTATTTCGATTCGAAAGTTGATGATGCAAATAAATATTGGAAGCCAAATGCAGTTTGTTCGACTTGTGCAAATACATTGGCAGGTTGGTTACGAAAATGGCCGAAGCATAAGTCGATGCCTTTTGGAGTGCCAGTAATATGGCGTGAACCGACAAATCACGCTACTGATTGTTACTTCTGCTTGACAAATATCCATGGTTTCACTTTTAAAACTAGAAAGTCTGTGGTTTATCCAAATATTGAATCGGTTTCGAAACCAGTGCCTCATGATCCAATCACGTGTTCGATCCCAGTTCCACCAGAACAATATCCGTTGGACGTGAATGAACCATCAGAAAGTGATAGTTTACCTGCTTTAGAAACTAATTCTGACTCGGATTATATACCGGTGAATGATGGTGTTCACTTAATTAACCATTCAGAACTTTCAGATCTAATACGTGATCTCGCTCTTACCAAAGGACAAGCGGAATTACTCGGTTCGCGACTCAAAGAATGGAATCTTTTAGTGCCCAATACTCCGATATCTAAATTTCGTCATAGACACAGAGAACTTGTTCAATACTTTGAGATGGATGATGACATTTGCTATTGCAAAGATGTAAACGGTCTAATGGTGCACCTCGGTCATGAGCACATAGTCAACGAATGGCGACTTTTCATCGACTCTTCCAAGACTAGTCTAAAAGCCGTGTTATTGCATAACGGAAATTTATTTTCATCAATTCCAGTCGCCTACTCTGTTCATATGAAAGAAACTTATGACAATATGGCTAAACTTTTGGCAAAAATAAAGTACAATGACTACCAATGGCGGATTTGTGGAGACCTAAAATTCATTGCAATTCTCACGGGCATGCAGACTGGGTATACTAAATTTTGTTGCTTCCTATGTGAATGGGACAGCCGCAACAGACCGGAACATTATGCAAGAAAGGTGTGGCCTTTCAGAGATCGTTTGCAGCTCGGGCATAAGAATGTAATACACGAGCCATTAGTTAACAAAGACAGCATCATTTTACCACCGTTACATATAAAGTTGGGGCTCATGAAGAATTTCATAAAAGCGTTAGATAAAACGAGCAAAGCTTTCACTTATCTTCGAGAAAAGTTTCCGCAAGTTAGCGATGCAAAGATAAAGGAAGGTATCTTTGTAGGACCTCAGATTAGGACAGTTATTGCAGACAAACAATTCGAGAACTTGTTACATGGTAGTGAACTTCGCGCATGGATGGCATTCAAATCGATCGTCGATAACTTTCTGGGAAATCACAAATCTGTCAACTATGTGCATATTGTTATGCAGTGCATAGATGCATACAGAATTATGGGCTGTAACATGTTCCTCAAAATCCATTTGCTCGATTTGCATCTTGACTTTTTCCCTGACAACCTTGGCGAAGTCAGCGATGAACACGGAGAACGATTCCATCAAGATATCGCCGTAATGGAGTCACGTTATCAAGGACGGTGGAGTGTGACCATGCTTGCCGATTATTGTTGGATGCTTCATCGTGATGTACCACATGCCATTCACCGACAAAAGTCGACTAAAAGAAATTCAAGCTTACATAACTGTTATACTTCTTGTACGAATGATGTTGTAATACTGTATGCGTTGTTAAAAAACTTCAATTGCGTATTTCTAAAGATCCCGACCTGATAGAGAAAAACGGTTTGCAGATTTAAAAACAGCGCATTAAAATTGACCAGAAAAACATAGAAATGTTAGAGAAAGAAAAAAAAATTTTTTTTTGTTAGCCAGTGTTAGTTGTAAATTCTTTTTTTTTTAAACTCTTGTATGTCTTCTTGAGTTCTTTGCCTTCTTGTGGTGAGAATCGCGTTTTACAAACTAACCAGAAGATCTTCACATGTATCAGAGCGGGACTGCACGTCGAATGAAAGAGAAGTCTGGGTGAACTCTCGAGCAGCGTTGATAAATATTAAAGTATAGCATCTATCTACTTGCATTACTGTCGTAGATTTTGATAGGGAAATTAAGACTTGGGTTGGTCCCTTCTGAATAGGTTAGAATGAGTGATAGCCACAGTGAGATGTATAATAGAAATAGAGTTCCACGAGTGAGATGGTAGAAATTTATAGAGGCTGTCCCGGAAAATCGAGAATCTCTCTCTCTTTCCGCCTATCTTCTACAACAGATCCAAAGGAGTCAGATAGTCTATAAAAAGTATGTATATTAATATATATCTATCCACTCACGTGCACGCACATTCAATGGACGACAGTTAGACACACAGACGTGGGAAAAACTATAACAATGATTATATAGATATTATGGGAACGAACTGACCACCACACTGAAATAAATGTAGGTACTGTATAGTTTAATTATCACAGTAAACTTACATCACAACATATAAAATACATCAAAAGCATACACATAGTCATAAAAATCAAGGAATGCTACAATAGTGATAGACCCGTTTGTATGGTCCTCCCCTGGATATATAGCTCACAGTCCCGTTAGAGAAAAGTGATAACCCCAAGGAGTTACAGATGCATATGATTGAGTCTATGGTTTCCCCCTTTTAAGGTATGGACAGACTTGATACTCTACTTTATTCTAGGGGTAAATATTGTTAGCAATAACTTGCATAAAGGAAGTTACAACGTGGGTGACTCAGACAAAGAACATCCTTCAGTCTACTTTCACTCGGTTCTTTCATCAGGGCCCTGATATACTTACAATCGTGCTGTGGTTCGCCGTCTGGCGCAAACTTTGGGACACTCACACACTTTTTATCTGTTACTGTCGTTAAATGAAGCGGATCCCAGCTCTACAGATTTGTTTGTTGGTTTCATCAAAATGGATCCGGGGAGCGTCTGCTTCATGCGATAGTTATTTCAGACTAAAGTTAGTGTCACTTGACTCACGAGGTAAGAATTAGGCTTAAACGAGCACACAATGTCAGAACACGAGGTTTCCCTTAATTAGGAAGATGACCGGTGGACAACTTCTCTCAACAAATAATCTTGGTTCACCACACACTTGTCAACAATGTCGGAAAGTTAATGTTTTAGATTTCTGTAATTTTTCTCGCCACAAGGCAGCATGTACATTAGAGTTAGTGTAGAAATATGCACTGGCTCAAAGGCCCAGTATAAGCATTTATTATGTATGTCTCTGTACAAAACGCCGGCAAAGTTTGGGTTACCCCAGTATTCAATGAATAAAGAAAAGCACATATGAAATATGTTACATATTATGTACTCAATATAACTTACGTTTTTTTTTAAATGCAAGCGTACAGCTTGACTTATCATTTAAAACTTCCCGTGCAATAAGTTATATTTAAAAATCATCAATCCTCATGAATTAGGAATACATACGTATTCCGTCAACACTCATGAGGCATCTAGCATTTATAAGTTAGTTTAGAAAAATTGTTCCCGTCTGATTATTTAGCAGTTAAATTAAATTCGTTATAGCTACATTGTAGTTTAAGCTAGAAATTATAATTTATTCTGCTTTCCACTGAAACACGTCACTAGAAAATAATACAGACTATATAATTAAGCACTCTGCACCAAATCTAACTAGTGAAATATGAAATAAGCGATTATCACTTTAAACACTTCACAAAATATTAGATAATTATTATAATATATACCTCAACACACAGAACTACAGGTAATCGCACACTTTAGAATTATACGCTGATATATTTATTTGAAGTCTAGAGCTCGGTAAATTTCCGAACAAACTAGGGCTTTGCTATACAGCTTATTCTATTCACGAACAACCTGTCTACTGCGAATTTTGAGGACTGAATGAAAATAAAGTTTAACATTCTGGTTATATCTATTACCAGACAAAGGGTCCCACTTTATTTCGCCAAACGAAATAATCTCCCCTTTCCGTCTAAAACACCTTACATCAACTAGAAGACTACCATGAACTGACACTCGTGCGTTTTCACACCTCACGCTGACCAGGCCAACAGTGAGTGCCTTGTCAGCTGGGATTTCCAGACAAATGTCTCAAACTGCGCCGAGGAGATGTCGGCTATCGCGCCTCACTGAGCGATCAGCCGATGCAACTCGTTGAGGCAGGTGAAAATGCAGACAAATTTGTCGCCTATAGGTCTGGCGAAAGCGAATATTCACAGTGTATCTCGTCTGGTGCAGGGAATGCTGTAGACATATGTCTACTCCTATGTCTGGCCAGACGAATATATTCACAGTTTCGTCCACTGACACCTAATGCAATAGAATGCATTTTAACGCTCTCTCTCTCTGACACGTTATGTCATAAATGCGTTTACCAGTATGAGAAAGAAAACGGTAAAGTTGAGAATGGGGAAGAAAATATTTTTCGCAAACGAATGGATGCGAAAAATACAGGAAAAAGGTAAAGAGTGATAATAAAATAGAGGATACGGGTGAAAGAAAAAGAAGAGGATATAGGCAATTTATGATCAATAAACTCTCTGTGACAGAACATCCCCCCTTTAAGATATGGAATCACTCCATGTCTACGTTATGGAAATAAATTTCCTATATCCGTAGCTTCAGAGTGTCTGTCCTCTTCCATCTTATCTCCCCCCTCCATCTCTCTCCAATTCCTACTCAAGTCTACTCCCTAAAGTTTCCTTTCTCTGGAATGTCTCCCATGCGCGCTTGAAAGAGCGTCGCCGCTTTTGACATTTTTGAAAGATTTTGTGTGTGTGCAGTGGAATTTCCCTGCCACTATCGTCATCTTCGTCAGTTTTGGCGATCATCAGGAGATGGTCGGAGGTTGGCACTGGTTTTTCCAAGTATCTCTTTAACAGATTTAAATGGAAAACCTTTTCCTTTCCTTGAATAGAGATCTGGTAGTTAGCCTTAGAAATCTTTTTCAGGACGGTAAACGGCCCTTGCCATCCGATCCTCGGTTGGTTGTTTCCGGTAGGGAGTAACACCAAAACTTTCTCTCCTGCTTCCAGTTCTCTCTCTTTCGCGACTTTCCTGTATCGGTTAGCGTGCTTTGTGCGTGCTCGCTTAAAGTTAGTCGTTGCTAGGTCCCATCCTAGTTTCAACCTTCCTTTTAAATCCGACACATATTTACTTGCTGAGACAACTGTCTCATCAGCCTTCTGGTCTGTCAGCGACCAAAGTAAGGCTTCAAGCGGGCCCTTAATGGGTCTGCCGAATAAAAGCGTAGCTGGCGGAAATCCTGTGGACGTATGAGGAGATTCTCTGTAGCCAAATAAAGCTGCAGGAATACAAAGATCCCAATCGTCAGGTTTCACTTGTGCCAGTTTACTTAGCATCATGTTGAGGTTTCCGTTAACACGTTCCACGAGCCCATTTCCGGCCGGAGTATATGGCTTTGTGTAGATGTGTTGGGTCCTCAAGATCTTCACGATCTCATCCATCAACAGGTTTCGGTATGGGGATCCGTTATCCGTCAACACTTGCTGAGGGAATCCCAACCGAGTGAAAATCTGCACGAGGGCTTCTGCGACATGCTTGGCATCTGCGCATGTTAGCGGGATAGCTTCTGCCCATAAAGTGCATGTATCGACTAAGGTCAGGATAAACCTGTTCCTTCTTTTAGTCCTTTCTAAGGGTCCTAAAATGTCGATCACAACCCATTCGAATGGTGTTCCCACTATTGGCATTTCACCCAACGAGACTGGGGGTGTCCGTTGCTTGGGTGGTACACGTTGGCACTGGGCACAGGATTTGACATACCTGATAATCTCAGTATTTACTCCTGGCCACCAATAGTGAGTGGTTATCCGTTGGTTTGTGGCGTTCTGTCCCATATGTCCGCTGAAGGGAAGAGAGTGCCCCATTTCTAGGATTTGGCTTCTGTACTGTTTCGGTACTAGGAGCTGGTTGTAACCTTGGTCAGGCTTGTTCGTTCTGCGATAAAGTACGCCATCCTTAGAAAAAATGTCCCCGTGCTGTCTGGGTTCCTTAGCCATGGGCAGTTTCCTAAAGCAGGGTGCCAAAGTAGTGTCCTTGTATTGCGCTTCTTTAAGTTCCATAGGTAACAAATTAGGCGCAGGCTCCCGTTCCTTCTTGGTTTGCCCTCTTTTAGTTACTGCTGCCACAATCGGCTCTTCCGGTTTCCCAATACACACGTATCTACCGTCAAGTATGACTGAGTAGATGGGGTCATCTATAACAGCCGCTTTGATCACGCCTCTGACAAAATCAGAGTGGATCTCCACCAATGCGATGGGAAGCGCTGTAGGTGCATCACTCTTACGAACTCCACAAAGTTGGACGGTCTCTCCTGTCTCTTGACCGGGTTTAACCAGGTTTCTGGCAACAATGCAATCATACGAAAGCCCCGTGTCAAATAAACAAGAAGTTTGAGAACCGTTCAATATAACAGTACCTCGCGTTGAGGGTGTATCCCCAACAGGTTGGGAATCACTGTCAATAATTCCGCCTTGCGAGACTGTTAGTAAGCATCCGATGCTTTTAGGCTCGGTGTGCTCACTCTGATCATTAGTCCCGTGCTCAGGGGTTCTCCCTTTGCCACCTTGTCCTTTCTGGCTGCGCTGCCATGTAGGGCGGTCGGGTTGATCAGACTGTTTACTGTGGTTGGGGTACTTGGTTTTGTAGAACTTAGCTTTTTCAGGAGGGGGGTTTTGAGGTCCAGTTTCTCTATGGTTATTCTGATTAGAAGCATGAGAAGCATGAGAAGATTGGTCTAGATTATTTTTTCGAAAATGATCTTCTGTCGGTTTACGTTTTGAGGCCGGTAGTTCAGCCAGCGCATTGTGATATCGCTCAGACTTTTCTAAGATGTCTTCAAGCTTTTCTGCACCCTGCTCAGCTAGAAACCTCCGGGTATCAGCAGACAAAGTGTTCTTTATTTGTTCGGTTAAAACAAATTCCTCAAGACCTTCATAGGTAGAGGGGAGCTGTGAAAGCTCAAGGCACTTTGTCAAGTATCCCTTTAAACGAGATGAAAACTGCTGGAAAGTTTCAGAGCTCTCCTTCCTGCTGTTGCGAAACAGTTGCAAAAATTTGCAAGCATTCATTTCGAAGCGCTCCAGTAACGCTTTCTTCAACACATCGTAATTGTCTTGTTGGCCTCTTTCCAGTTTGGCGTAAACATCATACGCACTACTTTGCAACGCCTGAGAAAGCTTCACATTCCAACGCGACCTCTCTAACCCGTACAGAGTTGCAATTTTCTCCAATTTTTCTAGATACGTGTCAATCTTCTCATTAGGACAAGGGAAAGATTCTAGCGGAAAAGACATAACAGTGAGATGAGTAGATTGTGTGCTAAGAGGATCAGTTACAGAGGAATGAGAAGAAGACTCTCCATTGCTGGAGATAGAGGCAGCACAACGACTTTGGAATTCTAGAGTTTTAAGAGCTAACTCATGCTGTCTCTCTTCTCTCTCCTTCTCATGCTGTCTCTCCTTCTCTCTTTCCTCATGCTGTCTCTCCTTCTCTCTTTCCTCCCTCTCCTTCTCTTGCTGTCTCTCCCTGCGGATTTCCATTTCCTCATCCATCTTCCTCTGCTGTAATAGACGGTCTTCCGCTTCTTTCCTCTCCGCTGCTTTTTCCTTCTGCTCCACATCATATCTCTCAAGTTCGTCCCTGACGAAAGCTTTCGCTTCGTCGCCGTCCAGTCCCTCTTACATTGCTTCCTGTCTTAACATCTGCCTCAGTTTCGCCTCTCTGTCATAGTAAGTCAATGGCTGAGATTTAGACGAGAAAGGAATAAGAAAAGGATACATTGGTTCCTACCACTTGCGAGAAAATACCAAAAAATCCAAAAAGATGATATACCTTAACCTGGGATACCTCCTCCAAAAATAAATAGTATCTAACTATCGCTGCTATTAATCGGCAATTAAGCACCTAATGCAGACGACTACGCCAAATAAATGGTAGTCAAGACTACTCCTTAAAAATAAGTTGCTACAGTGGAAACAAAATAATTATTGCAAAAAAATTTAAGGAGAAAAAAAAAATTCCCAAAAATTTTTAATCCACTATCAAGTTTACCCCTGAAGACAGTTAGGGTAAGGGAGGCAATTAATCTGGACAAATAGTCTGAAACGCACTCCTTAACTTAGTTCAAACACCTTCCTGCTTCAGAACCCTGTGAATGTTATACACTCACAAACTTTACCAGCGTTTAGTATTACAAAATCAGTAATTAACATATATTCCGACAAAATCAACCTGTAGCTCAAATGTATAGTGCTCAAAATGCTGTGGATAAAACAATTATTAATTGTGTGGTCAGCACGCCCATAAACAGATTGATACGTCTAGGGGATAAATTATTTTTTTAAAGTACAAAACTCACAAGACATCACACTCTTACTCTATATCAGAATAAAGAAAATTAATCCTGCAAACGAGCTGATATACGTATTTGCTCAGGACTAGAGTTCAATTCCCGGAAAAACGAGCCACCATTCTGTCGTAGAATTTGATAGGGAAATTAAGACTTGGGTTGGTCCCTTCTGAATAGGTTAGAATGAGTGATAGCCACCGTGAGATGTGATAATAGAAATAGAGTTCCACGAGTGAGATGGTAGAAATTTATAGAGGCTGTCCTGGAAAATCGAGAATCTCTCTCTCTTTCCGCCTATCTTCTACAACAGATCCAAAGGAGTCAGACAGTCTATAAAAAGTATGTATATTAATATATATCTATCCACTCACGTGCACGCACATACAATGGACGACAGTTAGACACACAGATGTGGGAAAAAACTATAACAATGATTATATAGATATTATGGGAACGAACTGACCACCACACTGAAATAAATGTAGGTACTTTATAGTTTAATTATCATAGTAAACTTACATCACAACATATAAAATACATCAAAAGCATACACATAGTCATAAAAATCAAGGAATGCTACAATAGTGATAGACCCGTTTGTATGGTCCTCCCCTGGATATATAGCTCACAGTCCCGTTAGAGAAAAGTGATAACCCCAAGGAGTTACAGATGCATATGATTGAGTCTATGGTTTCCCCCTTTTAAGGTATGGACAGACTTGATACTCTACTTTATTCTAGGGGTAAATATTGTTAGCAATAACTTGCATAAAGGAAGTTACAACGTGGGTGACTCAGACAAAGAACATCCTTCAGTCTACTTTCACCCGGTTCTTTCATCAGGGCCCTGATATACTTACAATCGTGCTGTGGTTCGCCGTCTGGCGCAAACTTTGGGACACTCACACACTTTTTATCTGTTACTGTCGTTAAATGAAGCGGATCCCAGCTCTACAGATTTGTTTGTTGGTTTCATCAAAATGGATCCGGGGAGCGTCTGCTTCATGCGATAGTTATTTCAGACTAAAGTTAGTGTCACTTGACTCACGAGGTAAGAATTAGGCTTAAACGAGCACACAATGTCAGAACACGAGGTTTCCCTTAATTAGGAAGATGACCGGTGGACAACTTCTCTCAACAAATAATCTTGGTTCACCACACACTTGTCAACAATGTCGGAAAGTTAATGTTTTAGATTTCTGTAATTTTTCTCGCCACAAGGCAGCATGTACATTAGAGTTAGTGTAGAAATATGCACTGGCTCAAAGGCCCAGTATAAGCATTTATTAAGTATGTCTCTGTACAAAACGCCGGCAAAGTTTGGGTTACCCCAGTATTCAATGAATAAAGAAAAGCACATATGAAATATGTTACATATTATGTACTCAATATAACTTACGTTTTTTTTAAATGCAAGCGTACAGCTTGACTTATCATTTAAAACTTCCCGTGCAATAAGTTATATTTAAAAATCATCAATCCTCATGAATTAGGAATACATACGTATTCCGTCAACACTCATGAGGCATCTAGCATTTATAAGTTAGTTTAGAAAAATTGTTCCCGTCTGATTATTTAGCAGTTAAATTAAATTCGTTATAGCTACATTGTTGTTTAAGCTAGAAATTATAATTTATTCTGCTTTCCACTGAAACACGTCACTAGAAAATAATACAGACTATATAATTAAGCACTCTGCACCAAATCTAACTAGTGAAATATGAAATAAGCGATTATCACTTTAAACACTTCACCAAATATTAGATAATTATTATAATATATATATACCTCAACACACAGAACTACAGGTAATCGCACACTTTAGAATTATACGCTGATATATTTATTTGAAGTCTAGAGCTCGGTAAATTTCCGAACAAACTA
The DNA here is from genome assembly GCA_024509875.1 of Oreohelix idahoensis. Lineage (NCBI taxonomy): Eukaryota > Metazoa > Mollusca > Gastropoda > Stylommatophora > Oreohelicidae > Oreohelix > Oreohelix idahoensis. The sequence continues at coordinate 63,165 of JAMPIV010010218.1, read as the reverse complement.
GGGCTTTGCTATACAGCTTATTCTATTCACGAACAACCTGTCTACTGCGAATTTTGAGGACTGAATGAAAATAAAGTTTAACATTCTGGTTATATCTATTACCAGACAAAGGGTCCCACTTTATTTCGCCAAACGAAATAATCTCCCCTTTCCATCTAAAACACCTTACATCAACTAGAAGACTACCATGAACTGACACTCGTGCGTTTTCACACCTCACGCTGGCCAGGCCAACAGTGAGTGCCTTGTCAGCTGGGATTTCCAGACAAATGTCTCAAACTGCGCCGAGGAGATGTCGGCTATCGCGCCTCACTGAGCGCTCAGCCGATGCAACTCGTTGAGGCAGGTGAAAATGCAGACAAATTTGTCGCCTATAGGTCTGGCGAAAGCGAATATTCACAGTGTATTTCGTCTGGTGCAGGGAATGCTGTAGACATATGTCTGCTCCTATGTCTGGCCAGACGAATATATTCACAGTTTCGTCCACTGACACCTAATGCAATAGAATGCATTTTAACGCTCTCTCTCTGACACGTTATGTCATAAATGCGTTTACCAGTATGAGAAAGAAAACGGTAAAGTTGAGAATGGGGAAGAAAATATTTTTCGCAAACGAATGGATGCGAAAAATACAGGAAAAAGGTAAAGAGTGAAAGAAAAAGAAGAGGATATAGGTAATTTATGATCAATAAACTCTCTGTGACAATTACGAAGCTCAGATTAGGACTAATCCTTAAAAGTGCTGCTAATGCTAAGTTCAACTTGTTTTATTTTTTATTCATGACGTTCTCATTAAGCGTTGCACTGTTACGCTACCGCCGTGGCGCAGTGCATCCGATTTCAACATGCATTTCTGCTGGGTCGCCTTCTTTATCCTGTTAGGCAGAGCTGGGTTGAGTCTGGCTGTGTCTGGTCTCTACCCTTTGACCTGTCCGGCTTGGGAGGCCCTGCTGGCAGTGGAAGGTGGAAAGCTACCTGAGCCTGATACGAGCATATCTTATGAAGAGGCCAAGAGTTTTATCAGAAGCAGCTACGGACACAGGTAGAAGGCACCGCATCAAGGTAAAAGGTAAAAGATTGAGGCATATTGGGAATATGGTGTTAGGCCCATATTATCTTGACCGTCGGCACACTAGGGGTGATGTGGTCAGCATCACGCCGCCGCCTTAACCTTCCCAGAGCTGCTCTGCATCAAGGCCAGCAGAAAAATGATGTATATTACCAGTTCGGCAAAATGAACAATTTGTAATCTTCAGACTCCGCAATGGCCATAACAGAATGAAATCCTATTACACAAGATAAAGATAACACTGGCTAACAAAAAAAAATTTTTTTTTTCTTTCTCTAACATTTCTATGTTTTTCTGGTCAATTTTAATGCGCTGTTTTTAAATCTGCAAACCGTTTTTCTCTATCAGGTCGGGATCTCGAGAAATACGCAATTGAAGTTTTTTAACAACGCATACAGTATTATAACATCATTCGTACAAGAAGTATAACAGTTATGTAGGCTTGAATTTCTTTGCAGTCGACTTTCGTCGGTGAATGGCATGTGGTACATCGCGATGAAACATCCAACAATAATCGGCAAGCATGGTCACACTCCACCGTCCTTGATAACGTGACTCCATTACGGCGATATCTTGATGGAATCGTTCTCCATGTTCATCGCTGACTTCGCCAAGGTTGTCAGGGAAAAAGTCAAGATGCGAATCGAGCAAATGGATTTTGAGGGACATGTTACAGCCCATAATTCTGTATGCATCTATGCACTGCTTAACAATATGCACATAGTCGACAGATTTGTGATTTCCCAGAAAGTTATCGACGATCGATTTGAATGCCATCCATGCGTGAAGTTCACTACCATGTAACAAGTTCTCGAATTGTTTGTCTGCAATAACTTTCCTAATATGAGGTCCTACAAAGATACCTTCCTTTATCTTTGCATCGCTAACTTGCGGAAACTTTTCTCGAAGATAAGTGAAAGCTTTGCTCATTTTATCTAATGCTTTTACGAAATTCTTCATGAGCCCCAACTTTATATGTAACGGTGTTAAAATGATGCTGTCTTTGTTAACTAATGGCTCGTGTATTACATTTTTATGCCCGAGCTGCATACGATCCCTGATAGGCCACACCTTTCTTGCATAATGTTCCTGTCTGTTGCATCTGTCCCATTCACATAGGAAGCAACAAAATTTAGTATACCCAGTCTGCATGCCCGTGAGAATTGCAATGACCTTTAGGTCTCCACAAATCCGCCATTGGTAGTCATTGTACTTTATTTTTGCCAAAAGTATAGCCATATTGTCATAAGTTTCTTTCATATGAACAGAGTAGGCGACTGGAATTTTGCAATAGCAAATGTCATCATCCATCTCAAAGTATTGAACAAGTTCTCTGTGTCTATGACGAAATTTAGATATCAAAGTATTGGGCGCTAAAAGATTCCATTCTTTGAGTCGCGAACCGAGTAATTCCACTTGTCCTTTGGTAAGAGCGAGATCACGTATTAGATCTGAAAGGTTAATTAAGTGAACACCATCATTCACCGGTATATAATCCGAGTCAGAATTAGTTTCTGAAGCAGGTAAACTATCACTTTCTGATGGTTCATTCACGTCCAACGGATATTGTTCTGGTGGAACTGGGATCGGACACGTGATTGGATCACGAGACACTGGTTTCGAAACCGATTCAATATTTGGATAAACCACAGACTTTCTAGTTTTAAAAGTGAAACCATGGATATTTGTCAAGCAGAAGTAACAATCAGTAGCGTGATTTGTCTTGTTCATGACATATTACTGGCACTCCAAAAGGCATCGACTTATGCTTCGGCGATTTTTGTAACCAACCTGCCAATGTATTTGCACAAAGTCGAACAAACTGCATTTGGCTTCCAAGATTTATTTGCATCATCAACTTTCGAATCGAAATAAAGTTCATATGCTTTCTTTAGTAATGGTGTAAAGTTTTTCTGGTGAACACGATCGGTAAAATATCCGCACACGTAACAGAACAGATCAGCTGAATTTCTACAACTTCTAGAAGCCATATTTCGCTCAGAATTATTTCAAAATACAGTAACTATTGGAAAAATAGCGTAACATATGTCATGCATCTTTTAGCAGTATAAAAAGTGGAATTATTTTGCATTTTATTAATTTTTAATAAGTTATGTAGTAAAAAATGAAACGGAGCACATAACGGTTTCCCAAAAATATATGTATTCACAAATATCTTAAAAACCTGACGTGATAGAGATAAACGGATTTCAAATTTGAAATCAGCGCAAAAAACTGACATAAGAACACTTATTCTTATATAAGAAAGAAAAATGTTGTTTGTCAGTGTAATTATGAATGTAGCTGTAGCTATGATAAAAATGACTACTGAGCATTTACTGCAACGGTCAATCAATCAATACCCTTTAGCTCCCCAAGGAGCATAGGCCTTCAACAAACACATGCCAAGTCTACCTGTCCAGTGCCATCCGCTCAAGTTCTTTCCATTTTTTCCTCATCATTTTCACCTCTGTATCCAGTTCCCTTCTCCGTGTGTTTTTTGGTCTACCTCTGCCTCTCTTTCCCTGTGGATTCCAGAACAAGGACTGCCTTGTAATGCTATCAACAGGTTTCCTCAATGTGTGTCCTATCCATCGCCAGCGTCTTCTTCTCAACTCTTGTTCCACTGGCACTTGTCTGGTTCTTGTCATTATTTTCACATTTGTGACTTACAAATACTACTGCAACGGTGCTCAACATATAATGAACAGAGAAAACACATACTGACGTCACCAGTACCATTCCTGAAAATATTCTTAAACAAATAAAGAGGGAAAACCCAAAGCCGGTAATGTATAATCCCATCCCAACTAACATAATTACCGATGTATGTTACGTCGGTGGGTCTCACTCAAAATAGTAACTCGCGCCAGAAAAAAAAGTGCGCAACGCATGGTGTGCAACTTGCGCGTCGTGGGTGTTATATAAAACAAATACTTTGGTTTTTTTATTTTATTTTATTCTTTCACGAAATTAGTAGCGCTCGACAAAGAAAAAGTGCATAAAAATTGGTGTGCATGAACCCTCACCCGATGTACAAATCATGAAAACATGAAAGTTTTTGTTAAAACCACTTATTATCAGGGAACGCTCTTTGAAAACAATCCACGCACTTTCACACGAAATGTTGTCATCAAAGAACTGTTAAATTGAATCTAACATAACATAATTCTCGCCGTGTGTATGTTGGTCACAGCTGAGGAATGCAACCATGTGAAAAATTGTATTGTTCCCATTATATTTACTCTCCCGAAAATAGTTACAATCAACAAAGAAAGGCGTTCAAATGACGGTGTTCATGAACAGTTTGATTACACTGTATAATGGAAAAACAACCAAAAACACTCTAAGAATGTACTTCTATCTGCTCATCTGGGAACGGAAACAGCACACTATAATAAAAAACCCGTCAAGTTTGACGGGTTATTGCTAGTATTTATTTATTTACTGAAAAAACTCTGCGGAGATACCAACAACCTCAGGCTGACTGTAGTAAAATCTGCGAGAATAATCGCTCATTTCAGTAAGATTTTAGTCATAAAATGATAATAAATAAACACGCCCTATTGTGTCTGACGGTGATGCTCTCACACGCCAGCAACGCTGCCTTTTGTGCAGTGCTAAAGCCTATAGAACGATCCCACGGTAAAAATCTAACACGCGTTTTAGTTTCGGTTTCGAAAACGTACTACCAATATTTAACATTTTGCCAGATCTGCTGCATACATTCTGCAGCCAAGACTTATAATTAATGATTTTGCGGAAGTATGCCGCCAAACTGCTATCTGAATTAACGTATTCTGTCAACTTTAACGCAAAATTTAGTACTAATCCTTACATTTTTTGGTAGTGTTACACGATATAATACAAATTATTAACGCCAATTCTTAACCCGCCACGCCAACACCCCGCTTCGCTTGACAGTCCGCCATGCATATACACACGCTGGAGCAAAGCCAACAGAAGCAAACACGCAGACAATTTTATTGCCTCCTGGCGGTAATGTTTCTGACGTCACAAAAACAAGTTATTTATTTGAAAAATACATGCTAGCGAGAGGGGAAGATGGCCGTCTTGTGTAAAATTTGTATTTGACGATGACCGGTGACAAAATTGAAAATCTAAAACCATAATGAAACTGATCATAAAAATCATATGGTAGTATAGCTTAGGGTCCACTGAGCAAGAATGTGTTTTAAATAATATAATAGTCCCAGTATTAGCCAAGTTATTGAGAAAATACTAAATGTCTACGGACGCACGACCAGACAGACTGTTGTTCCTGCTTGTTTTTTTCATAACGTTAGTGGGGACACCGGCTTAGAAGGGAGGCATTGAGGTAAATTCAAATTCGCTTGGGTAACAAGAGTATAGGAGGAGAGGGGAGCGGTAGGAAAATTGTTACCAAAAACTAACATCGTTTTGTATTGGCATAACTAAAGCAGACTGGCCAATCGACTACCAGACGCAGAGTATGTTTGGAATTATTTTTTTTTTCAAAAACTGCATTTGAATTCTGGTGGTCGCAAGCTTTCGATTGGCCAGTGCTACTAAATATTAGCAAAACGTTTTCACTATTCATTGCCAGTTGAACAGTATTTTTTATTCAGATACGCTGAGAACAGCTGTGATAAATTTAAAAGTAAATTAAATAACTAAATAAGTATTTCACAGCCTGGACGGAGCAGAAGAAACGGAGGCCATTTCTTTGCAAAGTCAGCGTCATTTGTTTATATTTCTTGATTTGTGGTAAGAATGCTTTATGAATTTAATATGTGTATTCCCATTACCAAAGTTAGATACTGCTATTGGGAAAAAGTGAAGGACGTGCCGGGAGCAGACATTGTTGAGTCCTCACGTTGAAATGTATCTAACTAATGTATGTTGTCATGATTATGTTTGAATATTATTGTATTAGAGTATATTAGTAAGCCTCCGTGTTCAAGGAACACTGTTCAACATGCCTGAAGCATTTGTATTTAAAAAGAAAAAGAAGAGAAAAATATATAAAAGGAAATGTGGTTACCCCACATTATATAATTGAGGAAAACTATGTAAATGTACAGTGGCGTATCTGCCATAGGGACCTGAGGGGTGGTCACAGCAAGGTGGGAGTCATGAAAAATTAGGGATGAGTGCACCTGAAATGCACGCGAGACTGACCCCATACCCACGTATGAAATTAAATAAAAGAATAAGTGATCAGATGTAAAAGGCCAGGGTGTCCTTTTGTTGCAGAGGTTTTGTTTCCTGTTGCCAGCTGGTGACAGGAAACCTGAGGAGTGACAATAACGCCAAGAAGTCTCCGACACTTCATGTATGCTGTCAAGAGATAACAGCAGGAGCTTGGGCGTGTGACGTGATATCGATATAGCTGCAACTGCACACTATCTTATCATTCAACAAGAAACCCCAGGTGATATGTTAAGGACCTGGGTATATCTGACAGTTTCGTTTTAAATAACACTGGTATTTCAAGTCATACTCAGGACTTTTGTGGGGTATGATGACATTACAGCCGCTCATACACAGTGACTTTCCCTCTTAGAAGAATAAAGTGTAAGCTGTGAACATTCCAACAGGAAAGACATATATTAACTTTGTAGTTATTTGGGCAGATTGTCCACACAGTTTTAGTTAATCTTTTATGTAATTATCTTGTCCTCATTTTCAAAGACCTGTCCAAACGATATGACTGGACAATCAAAATAAATTGTACAAAAAATTATCAAAGTTAAAGAAAAACTTAACCACAGGTTTTATTCACTTCCTAATAGAAACTTAAAGTGTTTTTGTGTTGTGTACCATCATTTCATTTCTCCCCTAGACACTAGGTACATCATACATCAGACACTAGAGCCAAAATAGTGACCGTGTGAGATCTAGGGAGGTAGCGTTAGGTACCCTGCACATAATTCATCATCATCATTTATAGAGTCAGTGGCCTACATGTGCTTGACCTCACACGGTTAATACATACACGGATTTCATTCTTTTATGATACCATCATAACCTCCCCAGCAAAATCTAACTTTGCTACACTGACAACTACTTTATTTGAATATATTCAAGTTAACTTTGTACACTTACATAAGTAAGTGTACAAAGAAGAAGTAATTTCCCTTTCGCTTCTTATAAATACCTCATCATGTAAAAGAAATTGCCACAGGAGCCACCGCGGCAGGAGCCTTAGTTACATTGGTGGCTGCATGCTCCGTAACGATCATACAGGAAAATATTCCAACGGCAACCGTTGCCTCAATTGGCTGTGTGGTGTTCCCGGAAACGGGTCCTCCCAGATCTACGGCACAGATACGTCTCGGCTCCTATGACGCTTACTGGTGCAGCCGGCTCACTGAACTATTGTATGGACATGAGGTATAGCATACATATAAGAGTGAGGTGGCTGGGAAGCAAACCCGTAAAAATTGCTTGCTGAAATCGGATGTGTCGGGTCGAAAGGTGCAGATATCGCAGCATAGCTGTAAACGACGACACAACGTAATTACCGCTCAAAACTAAATGCCAGAATAGTAAGATAGAGATATGGCTAAGAGCGAACGCGAACGCAAACACCAACAACAACAACAACATACAGGGAAATGGTGATGATTTTTTATAATAAATAAAATAACTTTTAGATTTATTATTCTGTAATGGTGTGTACAGGGCGATTTGTGTTAAATCTGCATTATAGTGAAATAAAGCAGCTCTAAAATCTTATTGATGTACGGTTATTAAATTTTGAGATATCAAGAAAACATGTTTACGTTAAATTACATATAATAACATATAATCACATATTTTCATAGATGCCCTCCTATCCTGGTTGTTTCTTTAGCACGAGAAAACGACGGGGGAAGAAATTACATCCCTGGAAAAGATGATTTAGCATTGAAATTCTTATTTATAACACATTTTAAAAACATAATTACATTGGTTGTATCTGGGTTTTTTAAGTGGCAGCATCTTAACTAATAATCTAAACATTAAGCAAACAAATAAATCAAAAACGAGTTTTCAAAGTTTAGATTTGCTTTAAAACCCAGTAGCAAGTCTCATAGAAAGAGAAGAAAACAAATAAAAAGGTCATAGAAAACCTAGGAATGAAAAGAGAATTAATGAAGCAGATCAAAATTAGACAGCTCAAACATTTTGGCCATGTAAAAAGACATAACACCTTACTGAAAACAGTAATAGAAGGAAGAGGTAAGGACAAACGTGCAAGAGGAAGACGGCGCTATAAGTTGGAAGATAACATCAAGAGATGGACAGGAAAAAGTCTATCAGAGTGCACCACCAAGATAAGACACAGAAGACGTTGGAGATCCATTACCGACGACCTTCGTTGCCGAGATAGCAGCTGATCGTGATGAACAATTCGAAAATAATATATTACACGCTTTTGTTAACAATCAACATGATCATTACTTTCCTTTTTCTGTGGCATATTTTTGTTGAATCTTGTGTTTGACGTAGAGTTGAAACATACTGATGATAATTATGAAATATACTTTCAAGGGTTTTTTGTCCTATTGTAAATATAGTTGTGGATGGACCCAACACTACAGCTAGTCCCCTTACAAAACAACCTGCATCGAAGTATTCGTATGCTCTAACAGCTGCTGATTTCTGTTGCTATTTCTTTTAACTCTTTGACTCCGAAACAACGCTCAGAGCGTTGGTCAGATTTGACACCCGTGCCAAAACAACTCTCTCAGCGTTGTATTTAGTCTATCACAAATTAAAATTACGGAACGGGGTGGAAAATAATTGCGGAGTCAAAGAGTTAACCTGATGCAGTTGCCAGACCCAAGCACAACCACATATCTGTCGCCTAACACGAGATGCCTGGCGGAGTAGTTATGTTATTTCTTTCTCTTCTTAGATGTTTACAGGAACTACACGCCGGTTATGTATGGTATACGGTTAAGGTAGTCCCATAGTAGATACAGCCGTAGGGGAGTTAAGTGTTAGAGACTTCTCCATACTAGATCCAGCATCGTGAGATGGGGTGACCAGTTCCCTTTCTCGCTGCCTATTCCTTCCCTCAAAGAGCAGTCAGGCCGGTTATGTATGATAATTTAAAAAAAATTATGTGTTATGTTATATTTCCTGGGAGACGCTTATTCCTCACATTAGGAAGAAGCAGTCCACTTTCTTTGGGCAAGTTATGGGAAGAACAAAGGTAAAACACATCATAACAGCATGAAAGATTAAAAGAAACAGAGATAGAGGAAGACAAAGAGAGCAGATACTGGGCAGTTTGACATTGTGGCATGGACAGAAATCAACAATTGAAAGATAAATAGTACGAGAGAGAGAAAGTTGTCTTGAGACATGCTCGCCTACGCCACCGGGCATGGTACTTGAAAAAGATTTTACGTTTGGCTGTATACCGGTCCACCTATTCCCCAATCTTAACCTAAAGGCGTGAGTCGTGGGCGATGATTACAGCCCACAAGAGCCAGGTTCAAACCTCAGAAATGGGGTATTTGAGGAAGGTGGTCCTGGTGATTAAAAGGGACAGGGTTCACAACCAGACAATGCGTCATAGCCTCGAAACCCAGCCCCTGCAGATTCCAGTGGAGCAGTCCCAGTTGCGAAGGTTTTGTCATGTCTGCAGAATGGGAGAAGATCAGCTACCACAACAAACATTGGGAACCAAGAGTCATGGATCCACACCTTCAGGTCCACCCAGAGTTCGTTGGGAGGACAACATTAGACAATCACTGAAGGACTTAGGACTGGAATGGAGCCAGGTCAAAACGAAGGCAGACAATATGATATCATGGTGCTCTCTTTGGCTAATCTCTACACCTCAGGGTAGAAGAGGAGCGACTAAATAAGTAAGTGTGTTAGATTTTAAGAAACAGACAATTAAAAAAAACCGCATATGTCCAGCACATTTGCTTTCTTATCAGATATTATCTGCATTGTCTTCGATGCTGTTTGGAACAAATTGTTTTGATAGGAACTTTCTTAGCCTCTTTTTTGACGAGGCGCACCTCGTTCAACCTGGGCACAACGTCTATCGGTTATATTAGGACGCAGGTACAAATATAAAAATACCGTGCGGTCAGGTAAGCTTCATATAGAGGACAAAAAATGTACCCATCCATAAAATGCAGTTTAGCATGGGCTGCTCACATGTCCAGGACTCTCCACAGAACGAGGAAAGCTGTTGTGGAGCTTCACAACAATAACAAACACACTACACACTACTACTCAATAGATACACAACCCAGGGCCGGATTATCCATTACGCTAAGTAGGCTGAAGTCTAGGGGGCCGGAGCTCTTGAAGACCCGTGCATAAGTTAAAAAAAAATTTAATGCATTGATTTATGTATAAAAAGAAAATGTTTCCCTATCGCATGTTTAGATCCCTTGTACACAATGGCCTTCAAGAACTCTTTCCAAATGTATTCATTTATCATCGCATCTATTTATCACTTGTGACAACCAACTGCTCTGGAGAAGGGTCATTTTCTGCACTCAAACGGGTTAAAAACTACCTACGATCTACCATGAAGGATGACAAACTGAGCGATTTGGCATTGATGCGCATAGAATCTTCTATTCTTAGACAAACTGATTTCTTACCAGTTGTTGAAAAAATTGTTGAAAGAAAAACAAGATAAACTTTTCAGTAAAATGTGTCTATTGTGTTTACCTTACTAATAAACAAAATAATACTTATAAACATTAATAAAAAAATAATTACTAATAACATAGGTAAGTGTCACGGCGTATTTCTAGGCCGTATTTCGCGAGAGATTCTAGGGCGAATGTGTGGCCTGGAAGACTAACAGAGACGAGTGGCGATCTCTGTTGTCCACATTATTAGTTGGGCCAGCGATGGAGACTTTTTACAGCCTCCCGGTAGAAGATAGAGCTGATTATGAGAAGATGAAAGAAGGACTGCTCAGGAAATTCCGTCTGACGGCAGACGGATATCGTACACGGTTTAGGAACGCGACACCAAGTGAAAACCAGGACTTCAAGGACTTCATCTTGAAGATCAAGCTTCTGCTGAATAGATCGATCAAGTTGGAAGGAATTACAAAGGACAATAATTGCTTGGTTGATCTAATGCTACGGGACAAAGTGTTGTCGTCTTGTTCTACTGTGCTAGTAGCATTCTTCCAAGAGCGCCAGCCAAAGGACATTGATTCCATGGCACAGTTGGGCCACCATTATGTTCTGGCTCATCCGGGCAAGCCCATCAATCGGTCTGGGCTGTCTGATGCCCTAGTCGCGTAAGTCGGCAAAGTTCAACGACAACCGTGGCAACGTCGCTCGGGTAGCGCCGAGGGTTCACATAGGCAGAGGTTTAATAGGTCACCCCGGGCCTATCAGATATTCAGAAGCAACTACGATAATTTCAGAACGCGTCAACTACGATAATTTCAGAACGCGTCAGAGGTTCTAGCCGAAGTGGAACAACCGTCACTCTGGTAGCGATAGTGACGGAGAAGAGCGCCATATGCGTAAGCAAGTGCGCATTGATGAGTCTTGAAAGCAGGATAGGCACTCTAAAGAGAAACCAATCAAGCAGAGGAGTGGATCCTCGGAGAGACGATCTGCTGACTCCGAGGCGCGATCGTCATCGGTTAGCAGTCCTTTTAGGAGTCCGCGTGGCGAATAAAAAAGGGAACGCCGATGTTCCGCGTGCAATGGCAAGGGACATAATGCAGACGTATGTGCTACCCCGATCGAACATGCGAATTCCGCGTATGTGTTGGACACAGTCAATAGCGAGGACGGTGTGGGGTGCCGACCTCTGTTTCATTCAGACGAGAGGGTAGTGTTACGGTGCGGACATGCACCCCCGTGCCTGTCTGCGGTCCATGAGACTGGGAATTTAATGCTCCACAGAGGTGTGGTGGAGAAGAAACCAGTCTCGGTGATGAGGGACACAGGATGCACTACAGTTGGGGTTCGCCGTTTCTGTATCGACGAATCCTGTCTCACAGGCAAAACTGTGAAGAGCACCACATTTGGGGGCAAAGTTGAGTCTTACTCCAGGCGTGTATTAATGTGGACATCCCGTTCCTATCAGGTAGAGTGAACGCGTTTGTCCTCGACTATCCTGTCGCCGACTTGATCGCCGGCAATGTACGGGAGATTTTAGTGTGGTGTCCCAACGGCACCGGGTTTCCGTGGCTGTCGATTAGATGGTCGCTTTCTCACCACCTGAGAAGAAAGTACATCAGCGACAGGGTGCGGGGCAGGCATCCTTGGGTACGCAGAGTCCGGTGCCAAGGCGCAGGAATAGGAACCATGAAGGTGCGTCCGAGGCCCTGGTCGCAAGTGACTGCACGGTATGGGTCCGCAATGTCCCCTGAGTGCTAGCTGGCACACACTCAGACGTGCGTTAAATGAGGTCGCACCAGTGAAGTTCGTGGAGGTCTTGTCGTTGTGGGAAAGTACGAAGATAGCGCGAGTGACATTCGCGAATAAATGGGGTGCGCGTGATGCAGTCAGGTGTAAGCACATGTCGTTGCTTCATAACCACCTGCTGATAGTCCAGCAATAGCAAGGGAGAGGTAAAAAGATTCAACACTGCCTATGATACAGCCGGTCCATACGGACATATTCCAAACACTCTTCTAACACTGCTAGTCCCGAGGGACATCTTACAGACGATGCTCTCGTTGCTACTCCAAACAATTTCACGTCACCCTTACAACCACACACAAACATATTCGCATCCATGCCCTTTTGTGCAACTTATAGATATCAATGACAATACCCTATGTGGTGCGTAAAAAGGCTCATAACACACACACACACACATATATATATATATATATATACACACACACACACACTCACACAAAGCAAGAGAAGCTTTCATTGTATTCGGAAACATATGGAGATCAAGAGAAATCAAGTCCAACACAGAATTCAGAATCTTCAACTCAAATGTCAAGTTAGTCCTGTTGTAGGGCTCTGAAACATGGAGAACAACAAAAACAGCCACCAAAAAGCTACAGACATTCATAAATGGGTGCTTGTGTAGAATAGAAGAATTGAAATGGCATGACAAGGTCACTGATGTGGAACTGATGACAAGAACCAGTGGAACAATAGATCAGAAGAAGACGCTGGCGATGGATAGGACTGTCCTTGTTTGTTAATCACCAGGGAGACAGTAGACCAAAAACCACATGGAGAAGAGAGCTGGCGACAAGTGAAACTGATAAGGAAGACATGGAGAGAACGTGAGCTGATGGCACGTGACAGGAGGACTTGGCACGTGTTTGTTGAAGGCCTATGCTGCTTGGAGAGCTAAAGGTATTGATTGATCGTATAATAAATGCGCTAGTGTAGATAAAATAGTATTATTAAAACTACCCTCAATATATTTTCTCACGACATGGGTACGCCGTTAACACTAAACTTTGATAAGGGGTACGTGATTGTTGCAAGTTTGAGAACTACTGTTGTGTATACTAGTTCACAATGGATTGGAACAGAAATTACTATTCATAAATGAAGGGGATAAAACAAACTCTAGACTCGCACAGACATAATATAACAAGAAGTCACTGAAGATGTTTGAAGATAAAGCACAAGACAGACAAAATGGTGGGTTATAGACAGCACAACATAGAACATATGTCACATATACAGGTAATAAACTTCATACTTGGACGTTGTCTTTTGAAGTATGAACTATCACGTTGGTTCATCTGGAAGTCATTATATCTCATAGAGTTTCTTATTAAGTGGACTGGTAAAGCAAAGTGGCTCGCCATGGGGGGCAATTAGAAGGTTATGGGAAACAGCTTTCTTGCCAGTCTGTTGTAGCCGTTTAATTGACAGCTATTGCTAATGGCGTTTATTAATTAGGGAATATGTTATTTCAAGTGGCGTAAAGACACTTACATTGCACGGAAATCGGAGAGAAAGATTGATAACGGGAGTGATAGAAAGGAGATGTAAGAACGAAGGCAATCTTGCGTTGCTATGTTAAAGTTACAGATTAAACTTCTAGATATTTCGTGAGCTAATTATAAATATTATTGTGTTGGTAGGCGGTCCATTAGATGATACTGCTGTAGGTAAATGAAATGTTAGAGACTTCACTTTACAAGATCCATCATCGAGAGGTGAAATGACCATTTCCCTTCCTCACTGGATTTTCCTTCCCTAACTTAAGAGTAAAGTCAGGTACCCATTTACAGCTGGGTAGACTGGAGTTTGACGCCGCCCTGTTTAGAACCCATTACTTTTGGCGCGATAGGCTGGCGATCTAACCACTCTGCCAATCAGACACTAATACTTGTGTATACAAGGTAGTCCCATATCAGATACTGCCGTAGGGGAGTGAAGTGTTGAGACTCCGGTATACTATGTCCAGCATAGAGAGGTGGGGTGACCACTTCCCTTCTTCGCTGTCTTTTCCTTCCCTAACTCAAATGCAATTCAGGTACCCATTTACAGCTGGGTACACTGACAAGTTTCGATATCACACCCGGCACCTTTGCCGCGAGAGACCAGTGATAATTGTATATATACAACAATAATTTCCCATTTAGAGCCGTCTCAAATGTGCAGGATGGATAGAACCAGGAATGTATAACAATTAAGATGTGAGATCAAGTCGCTGGTGATGGATTGACTGCACATTGAGGACACCTGTTGATAGATTGCATTATGAGGTAGTTATTGTTCTTTAATCCCCATAGTTAGAGAGAGAGAGAGAAAGAGAGAGAGAAAGAGAGAGAGAGACAGAGAGAGAGAGAGAGAGAGAGAGAGAGAGAGAGAGAGAGAGAGAGAGAGAGAGACCACAAAACATAGACAAAAGAGATTTTGGAGACAGAAACGAAGGGATCAAGAAGACAGAAGACCTTAAGCAAATTGTACAGGACCGAGTGACGTGGCTTGTGTTGAAGGTTGTGGCATGTTATGAAACATTGCCCATATTCGAAAGAACACTGAAATCTAGGGCAGGTGATACAAGCCTTATGCAACAAATGTCTATGTTTCTTTGTGAGTCAAAAGGTAATGCATGAACATGACTAAGATGGAAACTGCAACCAAAGTGGAGTTGCTTTAGATCGCAGCGCCAGCGCAAATCAACAAGAAGATAAAGGAGTATGAAGGAGATTACTTACTTAGTCGTTCCCCTTCTACCGTGAGGTGTAGAGGTATGAAGGAGATTACTTACTTAGTCGTTTCCCTTCTACCGTGAGGTGTAGAGGTATGAAGGAGATTACTTACTTAGTCGTTCCCCTTCTACCGTGAGGTGTAGAGGTATGAAGGAGATTACTTACTTAGTCGTTCCCCTTCTACCGTGAGGTGTAGAGGTATGAAGGAGATTAAAAGGCTGAAACACTAACGTTTGCGTTCTTTACCCAAATGTATCGCATTAGCTCTAGTCGGCCCGTGTGTCTGACGTGGGGAAACATCTTTTGATCAGATGACCACCTGTTATAATACTCTGTATAGAGGGGTACATTTTTCACCACTTTCCTTATTTCTAGTTTTGATCTAAATGCGTCGCACGTCTAGTGAATGCAGATGATTTAAGAGTAGTGGCATATGTTTCTTGCTGTATTTGTCTTCAGTAATCGGGGACGACTATTTGTATAACCTTCTTCTTACACTCTCCGACGTCTGCTAGAATATTTTCAAAGGCAGCAGTGGTCAGTTTGAAGCTGTCTGTATCTCCGTAGAGCTTTTCCAGGAATAGTACTGGTGGCGGCCATTTACGCTTTCTGTTTCTCATATGTTGGGCATCTTTGAAGCAGATGTTCAGCAGTTATTTTATCGGTACCACAGTTACAATCATCGGTATTTCCTATCTTTAACTTGTTGAATTGATGCTATCCCAATTTATTGTGGCCCGTGCGGAGTCTGACGATTATCACCTGTTCTCTTCTGCTGAGCTGATAGTATGCATCATTTTGTGTGTGTCCTGGATGATCTGCACCCCATTTGTTTCTGTATTTGGTTCTGATAAAACTCTTTGCCTCTTCGAAAGTTATGCTTGTATCAGCCTGAGTTAGCTTTCCACCTTCCTTTGCCAATTTGTCAACCTCTTCATTGTCGGGGATGCTACAATGAGATGGGATTCATTGTAACACAACATTTTTTAATCATTGACATAGTTCGTGGAGCACTACATTTGAGGCATCCAGATCTGCATTATTCTGGCTTTTCGAAGTTGCAGCTATTGACAGTGCGTCTGTGAAGAAAGCAACATGTCTCTCGGTGTTTTCCTCTGCCATTAGAACCTCTGATGCAGTTTTTAAGGCCTCTGCCTCTGCTCTGAAGTTACTGGAGAATTTTCCTGTTGCCACTGGAATAGCTTTTTAGTGTGTGTACCAGTGCTGAAGAACTAGTTCTTATCTAAATACGTTGCATGGTCTACTGGATGCTGATAGTATAAGTGTCTTGACATATATTTCGTGCTATATTGTCTTCAGAAGTCAGGGTTCACTGTGTTAATAAGAAACGTGTAGTTCCCAGGACTATTGTATGAGACAAAGACAGATAAGGACTACTGCACCATCAAGTATCTCGTACAAGGCAACTAATATAAGGTTGTGCCTGGGACTGCCAACCTCGTCATGTAAAACCAATTGCTACAGAGATCACTACCGAAAGAGCATGCGAATGCTTTGTACAGGCTTCCTGCCAAGGGGTGAACTGCCTTGAGAGCTCCATGCTCCATAGGGGGTGAAAAGGAGAATGATGTGAATGATTTGACATATTTGTAAGGAGCCGCGGCATAGGGGAGGCGTTGTAGGAGAAGGTCGGCTTGCATGATAACTGTGTCAGTAACTCTGAGAATGTACAACGTGCATCGATGAAGAACGTATCACGACTAGATCCAGAAGACAGACCGAAGAATGAAGGGGTTTGATAAGTAAACATCTATACTTTCCTTTACTGTTTTTTTTCCGGTAAACTCTTGACGTACAGCGGAAGTGGGATCTGAAGTTCGCTGTCTTTAGTCAAGTGTGTTGCATTGGCTATTGTGAGCCCGTGTTGTTGTAGGATTTCTATGATGTTGTCTATCCATCTGACTCTTGTGAGTCCGTGTTGTTGTAGGATTTCTATGATGTTGTCTATCCATCTGACTCTTGTGGGCCCGTGTTGTTGTAGGATTTCTATGATGTTGTCTATCCATCTGACTCTTGATCTATATGCCCTAAAACTAGATCTTCTAGTGTTGTAATCGCGCACTGGTAATTCTGTAATTGATCTGGTTCCATTCTCAACAGAATAGTGGTAATTGATTTGGGTCCATTCTCAAGAGAATAGTGGTAACTGATTTGGGTTAATTCTCAAGAGAATAGTGGTAACTGATCTGGCTCCATTCTCAAGAGAATAGTGGTAACTGATTTGGCTCCATTCTCAAGAGAATAGTGGTAATTGATTTGGCTCCATTCTCGAAAGAAAAGTGGTAACTGATCTGGCACTATTCCTAAGAGAATAGTGGTAACTGATCTGGCCCCATACCCAAGAGAATAGTGGCAATTGATTTGACCCCATTCCTAAGAGAATAGGGGTAACTGATTGTCGTGGTTGAGTTAAAGTGTAGAGTATTTGTCGAGTTGGACAAAAGTAGTGAAAATCGACACGGGATAGTGGACTGACAGAGTTATAGATTACACACACAGAAAGGTGTAAATAGGAGATGGACTTGAGACAACCTGGAAGAAGATTTATCAAAATAATCTCTCTCTCCAAGCCTCAACTCACTTTTACTGTCTAAGCACCTCCTGCTCTCACTCTTTTCTCTTATCAAACATAGAGATTATAGTCAAGAGCTAAAACAAGTTTAATTATGAATGGAAAGGGTCGGGAACAGCGCATTAATAAATGTGTAAACTTTATTAAAGAAGAAAAGCATGGAATTAATGCATATCATCATACACAGCATAAATTACATCAATAATCAAATATTCATCAATAACCCTCAATAATGCAAATACACCCCCACAAACACACACACCACAACCCTCAATAATGCAAATACACCCCCACAAACACACACACCACCAACACTCATAAAACCTGTAGAACACGGAGAAAATAACTAAGCTGTCCGACAGTGGGTCCGCTTTCGGGGACCAAAGGCGCTAGCTCCAGAAAAGTGTCTTACAAGTAAATATCCTTCAAGGTGAATGAAGTGAAATACAAAACTTTCCTTGTCGGGCTAAACGTTGGTGACCCCTAATTGCGCGAGGGGACACTGGAAGACGCTGTTTATCTCCTGCTGACCAAATAAACGAACTGAGCGACAGCCTGTCCGCTTTCGTGGGACCAAAGGTGCTAGCTCCAGAAAGTGTCTTACAGATAAATATCCTTCAAGATGAATGAAGTGAAATACCAAACTTTCCTTGTTGGTGCTATACGTTGGTGGCCGCTACTTGCGCGAGAGGGGCTAGAACTCTGTTCATAGATGGCTGCTCATACGTGCGAAGTTCTACATAAACCCAGAAATACACCAGGCGAAGTCACTTGAGGACAAAGAGTCCCAGGCACTCTTATCCAGCGCTATTGCTTGCTTGGCTGTAGATCCTGTTTAAACTGGTTTGGCTGTGGTTTTGGGCTGAGTGCCCCGTTTAGGCACACAAAGTCGGGTGATATCAGATTCTGCTATAGACATGCTGGGCGGTTTTGATATTCTGGAAGCGGCAATGCTCTGACTGGTAATCCAATAGGCGAGTAGAGAACTACTACTGCATTTGATGATTTCCAGATTTAGCTTTGGCTCGTTGCACTGCGTGAGCGTAACTTGGCGTTGACAAAAGGGTTTAGGTTCAGGAACGGGGATTGACTACTCGTGACGCTAGCGGTATTCAGAAACCCTCTAGATCGAAGAGGACATGTCGTTCTTCGCCTGACTGGAGTCTGCTCTAGCGATTCGGTCTCCCTGAAACTGAGACCCAAAAAAGACACCTTTTACCTCAAGCAACGACAAAATCAATCTAATGCTTTATAACCTAGTTATGCTCCGCTCCTTCCATTCTATAAATTATAGCATGTGCCCGCATAGGCTTAATATCTTTTGTACACCCATGTACCTGTCATTAAATGTTCTGACAGCAAAATCTACTCCTCTTCTCCCAATCTCAACATACAGGAAACCTAACCTTGTAGTTACAGTTAAATGAATATGCTTATTCATCTTACAACATTAAATGAATTTACATAAACAGATTACAGCATTTGACATTACACAAATAAATCGTATGTCCCCTTGGGGAAATATATTAGCATTCCACAAAATGAGTACATAGAAAATGCAATGTTCTTGCTATAATAATACAGTTGTGGCTAAATCATAAGATATAATTATATCTATGCCTGGTGACTGCTTTCTGTGAAAGTTATAGACTAGTGCCTAGCCACACAAGTAAGCATAAAATGATCCTTCCTTTCCACTAGAAATATCTATCAAAAAGGAATAAGTGACTATCTCCTATAATCCAGAATTATTACCTGCATCTCACTATTCAGTTTTAAGTGAACAATCCACACCTGACATTATCTTACAGAAATGACAGTTAATTTAGCCTATTCTTAACCCATGATAAGCATCTGTGGACTGATTCTACGCCTAGTATCTGTTATTGTAAGTTTAACATTTAACCCATGATAAACCGTAACAGTTTAAGCACCACTTAACTAAGGCCGTAGACAGCGCTACATTATCACTGCATTAAATTTACCGGGAGAAATCCTCAAAATGAATTCACGTCACTTCCTATCAGATATATATAAAAAGCTAACATGAATATAATATAATAATTATAAGATATGTCAACTCACCCCGAAAATGACTAGAACATAGGCAAACACATTCTAGTACTGTGTTAAAGTTTGCCTTATCTCATGATGGTCATCTACGGGCCAGGAATATTCACGAGTGTCTTTGCCTAGTAAGACTCTTCTAGATTTATATGTTTACATACAACGCCACCCAGGACACCTGCATGACCTGATTCTACAGATGTATCGGCGCAATGCGTAATCAAGAGAGTAAGACAAAGGTTATTCTAGAGACATCATAAGTCAACAACCGCAAGAAAGTTCCTTCAGGTAGAGAAATGCATAATATTATGAGAGCTCTAACTCGTCTGAGGGGCAAAAACCCACAAACTGACCGCGATTGTTATCTCCCCCTTGTTTCGAAGATGAAACGGTTACCCAGGCCTCAAAGGGTACCAGCCGCTCGTGATCAAAGACTAGATCGACCAGAGAAATTCCCTGGTCACAAACCACAGGTGCGTTTTGATAACATTACGTTACCGCTACGCTGACTGTTGACGAATTTTTAATTCTGAAGGCCAGCCAAACGTAACCAAACGCGGGTGGGGTTTGAACAGGTGAAAAAATGAAAGAAAAGAAATACAAAATGTCCAGGAAAACAGAACATTAAAAGAGTTAATAACATATGGAACGAAACGGTAAAATAAATTATCGGTCACGTGACTCTGATCTGGCCCCATACCCAAGAGAATAGTGGTAACTGATTTGGCCCCATTCCTAAGAGAATAGTGGTAACTGATCTGGCCTCATTCTCAAAAGAATAGTGGTAATTGATCTGGCCGCATTCCCAAGAGAATAGTGGTAATTGATCTGGCCCCATTCTCAAGATAATAGTGGTAGTTTATATGGCTCCATTCTCATGAGATGGCTGAACCAATTCATCTGCTTATCTCTACATTAAGGATTCTTAATTTTTTTTGAGTGCTATGGACTCCTTTGGTAAGGGGACGATGAAGCTTATGGGCCTCTTTGATTGTCCAATGAAGGATACGGGCCTCTTTGATTGTCCAATGAAGACTATGGGCTCCTATGATTGTCAGATGAAGGCTATGGGCCCCTTTGATTTTCCAGTGAAGGCTATGATCCCCTTCTTGGAAAAAATATACATAAAAGTATTATTTCAAATTTTACATTTTGAATTTTAGGTTATGTACATGGACCCCCTAGAATCCATTCAGGAAGATTCCGTGGGCCTCATGTTAAGAATCCCTGCTCTAAATATTTATGCAGGGTGTAGTTCCTATAGTTTTTTCTGATGTCATCATTTTTGGTAACAGTTATGGCTCTTCTTAAGTATTTCATCTCGAATGATGTGGTTTCCTTTGCTGTGTTCTGGTCAGTGACCATTTGTGACACTGACAGCAAAGAGTTCGTAAGAATATACTAATTGTTAGTTGTCGTTTAGTTGTGCCACACTGAATTTCAGATGTTAGAGTAGTGGTGATAGTGTGTGACACCATCACCAGAACTGCAACGCAATGGGCCCCAGAAGGACGGCGAAAGAGAGGCAGACCAAAGAAACCTGGCGCAGAGCAGTGATGGCTGAGATGCAAAGCATGACCCAGAGTTGGGGCACGGCACGAGGGATGGTCACGGACCGAGAGAAATGGGGACAGTAATTTCTCTGTCAAATCTTTCATTTTTCTGTGAACATTATTCCTATGTATTTAAACTCTGGAACCTTCTGTTTCCCCATAATATTTGCTTTAGTGTAAATTGTTGTTTTTTAACCAGGGCTGCTGAGCTTCTCGCTCTTTGGTAGCCAAGTTAAAGACGCCTTGATATTATCTACACTGTAGATCTAGGCTTTTCCTGTGGCTTTTCTGCCATTCCAAAACGTGTTCAGTTGAAGTCATGAGCTCCAGTTTCTCCATCTTGGCTTGCATTTAAAAGATCGTCACATCTGGTCCAAGCTAGGAGTAAGAAGTGCGTGACATACTGTGCATTCCCCGCTTTTCAATAGGGCGCTCCAACTATGCAGAGCTAAAATACTGTGCTCTGGTTTTGGGCTCTCCCAAGGAATTGTCACGTCCTGCAAAGAGTCACTTCTCAGCTTCCCCTACCTATCACCGGTGTAGCGTAAGGTATTATTTATACGTGTAAGATCAGTGGTAGATACTGATAGAACAGAAATAGGATTCTGTCTTGAAATGAGTGAAGTCCCAGTGTAGGAGAAGAACACGTATCACACGATAGTAAATTAATATGAGACAAACATAAAAATTTGTTATCAGGCACTCGTAGGAAATAAAGAAGTAGAACACTAGACAACAGAAAAACAACAGACATGAGTGGCTTCCCCAGGATTTGAACCCTGGACCTTCCGTGCGACAACCCCGCCTAGCTACGCAAGCGAATCACACTATCCTCACTGCCATCTACGCATCACCAAAAAATGATGTTTCGATGACAGGTCATTAGTGCGAACCGCAATACATAACACCGGAAGTTTACCATGGGCAGTTCAGCCTATTAATGACGCAATCACTTCTGTTGTTCCCCTATTATACAGTATAGGCCAGTCCAACAAGACAAAGACCTTAATACTGTGTCCAGTAAATGATAGTAGACTTAGAACAGTAAGAACAGGACAGAGGGTAGGTTTGGTATAGTATAAACATTTATAACACATAAGGAAGGGAAACCTGAGGCCTGTAAACAGTAAATCACAGGATAGTCACGGCTGTGAAAGTGTCTGCTTCAGAAAGTATTCAGAGTAAAGACAGACCTTAAAATGCCCCTTAGCTACGTAACTACCTATGGTAAACAATTCAAACAACTTCAGACTGTAACAATATTTCTTTTTTCTTCGTCGTTCGTCCTGAAAAGGACGTTGGTTGCGTTGTGTCCATTTACAGCGAAGCTGCGATATTTGCGCCTTTCGGCCGACACATCCGACTTCAGCACGGCATTTTTGGGACCGGGTTAGCCTTCCCTCTTCGATCCCTACTCACTAAGCCAGACTGCAGTGATGCAGCCTGTTTCCAGGACCACCACTTGGAGGTGGAGTAGGATCTTGGTCAGCTCTGGTTCGCTGACCCTGACGCAAGCAGTCTAGCTATGGGTCGCTAACTGCATTTCTCACTGTTGACGCGTCTTATGTCCCATAACAATATAAAAGTAATAAGTCAGTTGAATACAATTTTTTTAATTTAATATATACATCTATCGTTTTCTTGTGCGGAATAGTGATTGGATGATGATGATGGAAATCAATGAATAAATTTTTTTTATACAAAATCTGAAGAATTGGTGATTTTATAATTCAAATTAGTTATTAACTAAAATGTCTTTCCTTCAAATTCTCACTTCTGTTGAAATCACAGTTTCACTACTGTTCCTTAATCTAGTCTCTTGGCTATGCTATCAGACTAAGGTTTTCATCATTAACTGTCGTGGTTTTCTCTCATTTAGTTGCACGAATCGAAACATATACTGCTACTCAGCTTTCAAGTATTTTGTCTTTTGAATGGCTCAGATTTTTCAGTTCAGGCCTTTCTCAAGACCATCAACCACTGATGGGGACTGAGGATGAACAATAACAGAGGCTCCTGTAGTATTTCAGGTTGCACAGATTGATCCTGGCTCTTAGCCCTCTGATTTATGATGACACATTTGAACCTGTAAACAATAGTGGATATGTGGCTAACATTTGCTCACGTAACACAAACAACCTAGCTGTTCATGAGATGAGTGAGTTTCAGATGTGTGCATGTAATGAATGATACTGGATTAGTCTGATAAGCGATAGCAAGACAATGCATGTGTCTACCTGCAGAACATTTTTTTGTGAAAATAAGATAATATCATTTGTACATAGGCATGATGCTTCCTTTGCCTTTCACAGTATGGAGTGCCAAGTCTCTCTGGTCCCTATATAATACTGTAACTGACTCCTCCACAAAACAATCCTGATAATTCTAGTAAGCATCAAATTCCTTTTACATATTCTCAACTAAAGTGCATTTCAGTCCTCTGGTCTGACCCTGTCACAAATCTATTGATTTAAAGCTGTAATAAAAAACAATTTAATTATTCATAAACCTACATACCCTCTTAGGATAATATAAAGTCCAGAAAAGACTTGGTGTGGTGGAGATAGAGCTCTGCCCGGCAACAGATAGTGAATGTTTCAGCCTTGACTAGTTTCTCTCTATCCGCCTTGTCTTCCTGACTTCTTCTGTGCATGTGTGATTTGAAAAGTCCGCTGCCTCTATTTATACTCAGACCTTCGGCGTACGAGAAAGAACGGTCTGACATTCTGTTTCGGTCTAGCGGTATTGAGCAGTCTCACGTGAAAGTGTGCAAACGGGTGTCAGACATCTTCTTAGTGTAACTAAACCCGTTTGTCCATGACTTTTAAATATATCTCCTTCAATTAACTAGACTTTGAGCTTTCTATCCATAAGTATTTGGCTATGATCATTTCTAGTATAGATTATTTACAAATTTTTAAAGCCGCTCAACACATCTGTATATGTTATTCTGACGCCTTAAATTTCACTTTTCTCCGTAAATACTTCTTCCATCCATTTTTCCTGTGGCTTGCATACAGTTGGAATTATCCTTTGAAAAGTGAACTATTATCACTCTCTGACACTGCATAAATCTACACGAGTCCTAATTCCATTTCCGAATTTGCACACTCCATTTGCCATTATGCTGTTGTTGTTGTTGTTGTTGTTGAATGATCTAGCGGCCATGGGCTCACAGCCCTTTGGCCCAGTTCCATTTTGGCACTGTAATGCTGGGGTGTCTGTGGACTTTCCTACCAACCCGGTCAGAAGCTAATCAGCATCATAGCTCCTTCCCATCCACAGAGGGTTCGTTATGCAGAGCTTTCTTGCAACCCCGGAGAGCCTCCTAGACTCAGCGACATATTACACCTGGCCCACTATGGCGTGCGTGCGTTGTCAAAAGGTTTGAGTCTTCCTACCCTGCAGAGGAGGTTATTTCTCCGAGACGATGTGCAAAGGGGTTTACACTTCCGAGACGAATAAGCAACATCTAGCAGTGCAGCCAGCCACTGCAACAGGCGTTGCGAAGCTGTGGCGCAACCACTGCCGAGACTCTACCACTGCCGAAAGACGTCATCTGAACGGACACATCGCTCTGCCTCATCTGAACTGGGAAGACCCGCCAGCCGGGACCACGCACATTCGTGTGAGGGCAACGATCGCCTGCAAGGTCCATTCGCCATTATAAAACGCCCTATCTTTATCGATCGTCTTGTAGCCAGTTCGATGCTTTTGATTGGTTGACCTGATACGTAGTTTTCAAGAATACTAGGCTTGTTTCTTTTTACACGCTTTTCTTTAACTTGCCTTGTATGTCACTGTTACCAACAGATTACTGGTGGCAATGAATATATATATATATATATATATATATATATATATATATATATATATATATATATATATATATATATATATATATATATATATATATATATATATATATATAGGAAGATATTTATTTGTTTGTATACTTGTTATGTTTGGAAATATTTGGTAATAATATTTTGAGTCTGAGATTAGAACCCTAGTCAAAGGGCGAATACTCATGTTTTGCTTCGATTGAAAGTAAATATATAGTCGCCCCACTTGAATATAGTTGAAAGGTTAACATTAGCGCATGCCCAATGAGACGATGAGTCGTCGTTGGCGCTTCCGTGATGACGGACGGATCTTGAAGGCTGTCGGACAAATGAGAGTCCGAAGTTTTTCGTCATTGTGATTGATTCTGGGGAAGAGAGGAGTTTTCTCTCAGTATAATATGATGGTCGATACTTCTCCCAGAATATATATGTTAGTGTGCTGGTTACTAGTATTTCATGAACTTAAGGTAAAGAAGGAACATTTTCTAAAAACTTTACCTAGGCCTAACGACGCCATAGTCGTCATATATATATATATATATATATATATATATATATATATATATATATATATATATATATATATATATATATATATATATTTGATGGATCGTATGTAGACGATTCCTGTACTAGCAGCACCGTGAGTGGACATATGTAACATTCCTTATGGGTAAGGAAGACCCAAAGACATTAGATGAGCAAATGAACGGAACTTTCATTACAGGGAGGATATCTTTTGGATGAACGTCGCTCACTTGGACCGGCGCCATTTTGAATCTCACTGTTGGTCTGTTTGAATTGTCAATCGGAGAACGGAGATATCTTATTACCTGATGGCGATACCAAGACCTACATTGCATTGAAGTCTACTCTTTGTTATTTGAGATTGTCAACCTTAAAAGAAAGACCCTGTTGAAGCTAAAGCCTAAAAGACTTAGCCTGAAAGACGTAGTAAGCAGAGGGTCTGTAAGGGAGCATTGTGATGACCATTATTATTGTTAACTCAAACTGATGCTACTAGTCAGTGGAGGTATGAGACGATAGACTATCATAAATATATATTTACCCCTATCGTCCGATTATATTTTCATGCTATGAGATTGCCAAATTGATGTTGCCACCCATTTGTCAAGTATCCAATGATTTGTTGTGTCAACCTGTTTCAATGACTGTCAACCGTGCTGTCAGAGTGTGTATAATTAAACTGTCTAAAACGTCTACAGTAGTTCCAGTTATCATTGACTTCCAGCCGGGAGGGTATGAGTGCATTATTACCAACTTGTCAACTCTACAGAACCATTTATGCATTCGCGTATTGACACTCATACTAACACTTATTGTCAACAATACATTCTTGTCGGGGCCTCATTACGTTCCGGGACAAGGTGACCTATATGACCAACACTGTGCCGGGTTTGAGTTGACCACTTAATTTCATCAAGCCCTTATTAACGTGGTGACCTAAAGGAGTTTTATCAACGTGGTAGGCCAGCTTTCTGGGTCAACCTGCACAGTGGACATTTTGAGAAGTCAGCTATTGGGACCAGACCGTTTTCTGTGGCCTGTTACGACACACATGAACACCAGCGGTACAACTCTACAGTCGATGTCAGCATGACCTGTCCTGTCAGCGTATGCGGTATCTAGGTCAGTGTCGTAGATTTTTGATAGGAGAATTAAGACTAGGTTTGGTCCCTTCTGAATAGGTTTGAATAGGTGATAGACTCAGTGAGAGTTAGTGAAAGGTAATAGAATTTCCACACACGTGAGATGATAGATTTTGATATAGTGGCTGTCTCTGAAAGCGAAAAGAATTCTTCTCTCTCTCTCACCTATCTTCTACAACAGTTGTTACAGCGTCAGACAGACTACACCAATATACAGATTACGTATATTTCTATCACTCACAGGCACGCACATACACGTGACGACAGGTAAACACACAGACGTGGGAAAACTATAACAATGATATATATATTATCTAGAACGAGCTGACCAAACACTATTATTAAGTTCAAGAGCGATTTTAATATCAGGAAAAATCGGCTCACAACATCAAAGAAAGTACATCAAGGAGAATACATATACACATAGTCATAAAAATTCAAGGAAATGTTGCAAGGATGATAGCCCCCTTATAGTGTTAACTCTAGGCTTAGCCCAGCCCCGTTAAGAGAACAGATGATGGCGCCAGAGTCACAGATACATAGGGTTTGATTCTAAGAGTTTTCGTTGTTTTATCTCGTAATTATATGCACAGAGTTTGAAAACAAAAATCTGATTTAACCTAAGACAAAAACACAAGAACTCTAGCCTTAGCAACAAATTATGCAGATTGAAAAAAATTTTGGACAGCAACAGGGTGTCAAAGATATAATAGTGAAAATATCACTCAAACCAGCGTACACTCATTCATTCCGCCATGGCCTCTCATACATGTACTCACGACTTTGCTCGCTGCCTCTTGGAACACACTGATTTTAGATTTTCACACAGACTCAAAAAATGCAGTCTTCTGCCAAGAAGTCCCCAGTTCCAAAAGACGTATTTAACTCGGAGTCTCCGGGAACGACTACTTGGGTGTGCAAATTTGTTCAAATGTCTGATTAAGTCACCTAACAATTATTCCAGGCGCGGGAGTTAGCAGAGCACAGTGTCAATAGCGTAGGTTTCTAGAAATGATGAATGTCAGGTCAGTGCCTTCCCTCAGTATAGGATTTACTTTAGTCACACCACAGATTTGTCCACAAAAAATATATATATATATAGTCGGGAAATGTTAGTTAATACTTGAAGTATTTCGCGCCACCAGGCAGAAAGATTACGTAGAGTTTTTCTAGAAGAAATTAAGATCTGGCTCCATGGTCCAGTATTTATCATTACAGTCTTTGAAAACCCGTTATTGGGAGATAGTATTTCTGGCTAACTCGGGTTGCATATGCACTGTTAGACCAGTGGTACTTAAGAAACCCACGTGGTTCAAAATAAGGACTGTCTATTTCTTCACAAGTATGGAAACTACTACTAGGTGCTGGTAAAGTTAGGGTCACCCCAAAACTTTCACTGTGTGGAGGAAAAATAACACATATAATATAATAAACAGAATCTGTACTGGTTATAACTTACATTTAAACTTGCAAGCAGAGAGCTTTGCTTATCATTTAAACTTCCCGTGACGTAAGTTATATTTAAAAATCAGCAATCCTCATAAATTAGGAACACGTGCGTATTCCGTCACCATTCATGAGGCTCGATTCTAGAGTTATACGTTAGTTTAGAAAAATACACTCGACTGAGTATTAGCGGTTAAATTAAATTCATAAATAGCTACAATTGCCGTTATAAGCTAGAAATTTTAATTTTATCCTGCTTTCCACTGAATGCTTCCCTAGAAAATATAATAGCCTACCACTTTATTTCTCTTCTGCGCTAAAGGAAATAGATTAAAATGAATTTAGCGATTTAACACTTTAACACTCACAAAATCTATATATATCTATCATATTAATTACCTCAACCACAGAATTACAGGTAGTCGCACAACTTAAGAATAAAATGCTGAAAATATTTCTGGAAGTCTAGAAGTTCGACATATTGCCGAAAACAAACTGAGATACTTCCTAACAGCTATTCTGTTTACGAGCAACCTATCTACTGTGAGTCTATGAGCGAGAATGAAATTAACGTTTCAAACTTGGCCAATATCTTTAAAATCGGACACAGGATCCTAATCTTATTTCGCCAAGCGAAATAGTCTCCCCTGTCCGTATAACACCTTCGTCCGCTTATCGCGTGACGTAACAGCCATCAGTGGCCGAGGGCTTGCATGAGTTGCAAATCTCAGACCACCGTCTGCAGTGCGGAGTGGATTTTCACGCTAAGCCGGGTTTTTCCTGACGAAAAACCTCATGCGTTTACTGAAATGCAGACTCTCTGTCTACTTTCCATGTCCCTCGGGTGAATTTTCACGCCCCAGGCCAGAGACCCTCAGACGAATGTCTAGCGAATGCTGTAAATTCACGCCTATCGTCCGACCAGCGCGACTGACATGTACGCAATACCACCCAGGTGCGATTCTCAGTTTTAGAGAAAGGAAAACAGGTAAAGTTTGCGAATTATATGAAAATAATATTCGCAAAACGAATGGATGAAAAATATACAGGAAAAAGGAAATACAGAGATAATAAAAGAGAGAATTCGGGTGAAAGAATAGGAAGAAGATGTAGGAAATTAAATGAATATAAACCCTACGTGACAGTCAGCGTTTGTTGACATTTCTGATAGAACAGACAGCTTTTCACAGCAGGTTTGTTTACAAGAATTAACTGTGTTAGCAAGAAGTGCTATGGAACTGAGAGGTCTTACACGTAACGGTGGATCTTCTTGTGTTCTGCTACATATTGTTGAACTTTGTAATAGTTTAAGACAGAAATATGATTTATTAAAGTGGCAGTTTATTTTGATTAGAAACTGTACCATAATTCTGTAAAACTGAGCCTTAGTTGCAACACATTTTTCTGCAACACATTACATTGCATTTATATGACATATATGTATTTATGTTTAAATGTTTACATGTTTATGTGTGATATTTGTTTATATGTCTGTGGGAGGTTGGGTAAGGTGACTATTATAAAGGATACCACGTCATAGAGGTTTTATAATAGCGTTCAGTAGGTGCGAAATTTCTTAATTGAAAATTTGCTAGCGACAATTTGTTGCTATTTCTATTAGTTGTGAAGACGCGTTTTTTTTTCTTCGTCGTTTTTGTGATATTTTCCTGTTCTTTAGTTTTGTTTTGATTTGTGTGTATTTGTTGGTCTCATCTTTCCTGTCTTTTAGTTCTATACAACTTGATATTTATACACTGTGACGTCATTTGTGTTGTTTATTTCCTCGCGGTTATCATCACAGGTTCTGTGATTATTTTCTTCAGTTTTCTATTTAACTTATTTGATTTCTGCGAATGTTTTCGTATTGTCTTTCTTGATTGTCTTTTGTTTATGTTGTTGGTTGACATATACTATAAAATATACTTGATCATACACTACTAGCTGTGTAGTGAACTTATGAGAAATAATCAACTGATGAAATAATCAACTCTAGTAACCTTCAAATCTTGCAATCGATTTTTCAATCACTTCCAGATGAGCAGTAGCTCTGACACTTGGCATAGTTGTGTATTACCCATGACAATAAAGTAATCAGTCGTAAAAATAAAATTAAAATTAATAATCTTTTTTTTGTATTGTATCAGCACGGAAATGGGCGATAACTGCAAATAATCTAAGTGTATTCTTTCCAACAAGATTGTCTCTCTTCAGAGAAATGTTGAAACTTCTCCCTCCCCCGCCCGCCACCTTCCACACATAAACTATCGCACGGGCGTTCATAAACACACAGACGTACACACACCTGACAAATACATTTTAAAAATGTAATTTACAACTCTTATCAAAATAAAATAAAAAAAACAAACAAAAATTAACTTTCCGTGTAATATACTGAATAATGAAAATCCGCCTCCCGTGCTCTGGACTCGTTTATCGCGAACTGACGATGTCATTAGCGGATCGATTACATTTGACAACACTAAAAAGAAGAAAACAATATAACAAAAAATATTTTAAACATACGCTTTTAATGCACTAAAAAGCCACAAATAATTGTTCAAGGAGTTTATAGCTTGCAGTCAAAAAATATAACATCAAATTGACAAAAAGCGTGGGGCGCTTATCATATACTTTATCCATAAGTGTCTAATGAAGTATACAGCAGAAGTTAATTTCATGCAGAATCAGCGCCCGACGCTTTTTGTCAATTTGATGTTACATTTTTTGACTGCAAGCCATAAACTCCTTGAAAAATTATTTGTGGCTTTTTAGTGCTTTAAAGGCGTGTGTTTAAAATATATCTATATTTTTTTTTGGTTTCATACATTAACACATGCCTTATGTGTATACAAATTATGTTACAACATGCCCTCCCTCTTTCTATAAGAAAAATTCGAGGCATACGTTGACGTCTTACGACAACCGGGTCCACAGTTAGATCTTTCTGCATGCAGTCAACCAAGTCAAAGCCAAAGAATTATGCCTGGGACTCAAGTGACTTCTCCAAGCTTATTGTGCAATGCTGGGTTCTCAACAAGTTTCACCACAAGGGGGAATCTGTGGAAATGTGTGGATGATTTCAAGAGTCAATGAAGGTGTGATTAGCCTCACAGACAGAGGTTCACTTCCACGCACATATATTGTAGCATTGTGCATAGCTGGTGGTCATATGAAGATGACTCCAGATATGCCTCCATGCATCATTAGTGTAAATAAACTAGTATTGTTAATACTACGCAGACACAAATACGATGAAATTGACTATAACAAAATAAAATTTGAAAAATCAAAATGACAACTTATTCGCCTTCACGGCAGTATTATACTTGTTTTAGCAGCAGAAAACAATTCATTGAAATGTAGAATACAAGAACGGTGTACTATACAGGGTGTCCATAAAAGATTGTACCCTTTTCAAAAAATGTATTCACGACCCCATGATGTGGTACGAGGATGCTTTCTATCACAAAAGTAAGATAATCTCTGCATGTTTTTAAACATACCTTACAAAGACTCAAAAAGAATGTACCTATTTCTTTTTTTTTCACCTACTTGACCAGTGTGTTGAGAGACATGTAACAATTACCGGTAGCAATTCAACTGCGAAAGTTTCACTTGAAATACCCGCTGCACGCATGCGCACTTTTTTTAAGACTTTGTAAGATATGCTTTAAAACTTGCAGGGATTATTTTACTTTTGTGATAGAAAGCATCCTCGTACCACGTCATGGGGCCGAGAATAATTTTTTTGAAAAGGGTACAATCTTTTATGGACACCCTGTATAAATACGAACATGTTTATTTACAAGTGTGCGTCGTTTTCTCACTTTACAAGCAATACCTTTGCCTTTATTACAGACTGTTAGGGTACCAGGTGTTCAGATAACGAAGTAGTAGGAATTAAAAATGTGCTTTCTGGATCGGTAAACTTGCGTACATTAATTTCAGACTGGTACGAATCCATCATGCATATCCATTGTTCTATCAGAATGTGTCTTTGACTTTTATTATTACTTACGTTATTTTAATTAATTGTATTTTTTAAAATTATATATATGTATGTATATATATATATATATATATATATATATATATATATATATATATATATATATATATATATATATATATATATATATATATATATAGAGAGAGAGAGAGAGAGAGAGAGAGAGAGAGAGAGAGAGAGAGAGAGAGGCATATGATGTATGCTTTAGCGTAAATAAAATAGGATTGTTAATACTACGCACAAATTATCTTCACCAGAGAGGAGTAATCCGGTAAAACTAAACTCTCATAATGGGAACGCCATTATTGTAAGTTTGAGATACACTTTTTTATATTATTGTTATTGTTAATCAGAATTGACCTCACTGTACTCCGGGCAAACCCATAGGTACTCAGTCTTCCTCAGCAAAAGCCGAAGAGTAAGAATGCTAATTGTACCTGTAGCACGCTGGTTGTACATACGACGGATCCATCCTCTCTCACGTCCATTTCTGCTAGTCCCACGTTTGATGCCAAACTCCAACAGTCTCAGCCTTGTTGATTCATCCATTGCAGTGTCATTATCCAGCAGGCGATCATTAATTGCCCTTAGTATATATCTTATATTAAATCTATCGAAGCGCTTTCTTTTCACGTATGACTTTGTTTTTTCGTTGTTTTATTTGTATTAAAGGTGCCCTTGTTTACTTCGTCTACCAGAAACAGGACCAATAATTTTAAGACATTGTCTGCAATTTTCTGCTGGGTCTAGTAGATTGACCAGACGCAAATCTTGTAGTGTTCCATTGCCTGCTGTGACAGTCGCCGGCTAAGGATCAAAGAAGAAGAAGAAAATATTCTTGTGGTCGTGTCAGATGGCTGTTTTATTGATTTCGTGTGTATTTGTTGCGGGTGGCTTTGCTGTGATGTTGTTTTGAATATAACGGTATTGAGCTGTGCGGAGGTTTCTGTTTTTTCAGTGATCGTCGTCTGCATCATGATGATGACTAATATAGTGGGTTTGTGTGTAACCCCCCTCCCATACACACACACACACACACACAATATTCTTTTGTTCGTTTTAGGCATCTATTTATAATCATCATTATGTTTGTCTCCCATCACTGTAGCTTGTCCCTTGTAGCTTGTCCCTTGTAGCTTGTCCCCTTCCCGGAAGCCTGCACCAAACATTCTCTTTTCCTCTTGCAGCTGTGTTTTCTGTAGCAATGTGTTTTACATGATGAAGTTTCAGCTTCATGCCCAACTTCATATTAGTCGCCTTGTACGACATGCCTGATGGAGCAGCAATCCTGTTTTTTCTTTGTTTCGTCAGAGACCGCGAAGAAAATAATGTCTATAAAATGTCTTGGGCGTTGTTGTAGAGCTTCGGGTTTTCCCGATGGAGGGTTCCTTCAATGATCGTTGCGCAGAGTTTATGAAAGAAGTAAAATGCGTTGTGAAGGTTGACGTAAGAGTGAACGTTGGTTGGGTCTGTGGAAGGACAAGGTGTCTATTTTGGTTGTGTGCAGTATTCATATTAATCAGGATTTGTATATTTCCGAGGCAGGTTAACCTCTCAGGTCACCGTAGGCATCAAAGTTAACGCACACGCAGAAATATTATATCTACAGTTTATATTAGAAAAGGCCGACAACGGAAATACGGGCAGTATGAATGACAATGGCACTGACTGAAGATGACAGACGTGAAATGTCAGAGAGTGAAGCCTGCATTAATATGTAAACAGTTAGGTCTGTTGTATTTTATCATATGGATTAAACCTTCGATCGTCTTAGCCTGCTTGATTCCTTGAATCCATGTTGTGTAAATCTGTACGTCAGTCTATCCTGTGAGAAGTGTCAAACGACAACTGTCACGGTTTCACAACATGTGTTCAGGGCTAACATTCCTTAACTGGAGATAAAAAATGAAATATATAACGAAGACTTGAAAAGACCTCGCAGGCATGGCACGGGTCAGGAACACTTGGCTTGAGGTTGTGGAGGGTATATGCTCCTTAGGGAGCCGAAGGACGATGATGATAAATATTGTGGAGGCAAAGTGTAGCTGACAGTTTTTAGGAAGGCAGAAATACAGTCATATAGCCCAAACACATTTAAACTTCCATCAGTACTCACCATCATCACCAGCTGCCGTCTCCACAACGAAGGTCAGTTACAATGGATCTCCAACGTCTTCTGTCACTTGTCTTGATGGTGCAGTCCTATAGACTCTTTAACTTTCCATCTCTTGATGTTATATTCCCTGTTATATCGCTGCCTTCGTCTTATAGGTTTGCCTTCGACTCTGCCTTTTATTATGGTCTTCAGTGTCCGGTGTTATGTCTTTTTACATGGCCAAAGTATTTTAGCTGTCTGATTTTGTTCTCCTTCATTAATTCTCTTTTCATTTCTAGATTGTCTAGCACTTCTTTATTTGTACAGTACTACGCTGTAAGAATAGAAGGATATTCCAGGACACAGCACGTAAAGGAAAAAAATATCTTTTTGCGACCCACATTTACTGTACTCATTAAAATTTGGATTAAATCGAAAGGTTACAATCAATGCCTGTCAAAAATTGATAGATTAAAATGAACCACAATGTTTAAAAAAACGGATTCGCTAGTAATTGAACCCGGGACTGGCCTAGTTTGTTGAAGAAACGACTCACAACGCCGTTCATCTTCCAACACACGCGCCTTTCATGTCAAAGTTTATTATTTCTCTTATTTTAATGAAGTTAGTTTTGACCTACGGATGCGAGCCATGGGCAATGACTACAACCCACAAAAGCCAACTGCAAACTCAGAAATGAGATATCTGAAGAAAGTGGTCAAAGTAACAAGAAGGAACATGGTTCGCAACCAGACGATACGTCATGGCTGCAAAAGCCGGCCCCTGTAGACTCGAGTGGAACAGTCCAAATTACGATGGTTTGGTCTTGTCTGCAGAATGGGAGAAGATCATCTACCACGACAAATATGGGAAACCAAGAGTCGGGGATCCAGATCTCCGGGACGATCCAGAGTTGGCTGGGTGGACAATATCAGACAATCCCTGAGGGACAGGGGACTGGGCTGGTACCAGGTCAAAAGGAAAACAGCTGATAGGATAGTATGGCGCTCTCTCTGGCTAACCTCAACACCCCAGGGTAGAAAGAGAACAACTAAGTAAGTAAGACGTTAATGAAGTTATTTCGGCTTTTTTAACATCACATACAGGTAATTTTAAAAAAAAACAGTCAGCTGTGACAATGGCGGTCAAAACATTGTAGATTAAAACAAACACTAATGAAGGATGCGTGTAACGTT